>SJYX01000907.1:0-13338 GCA_006410675.1 Oreotragus oreotragus
CCCCAAGGGGCTGGGGTAGTGCCGGGAAGTGGGTCCTAGGAATCTGCTGGCCAGGGCCGAAACCATTAAGCGAGGTTCTTTCGGGAAGAAAACTTTTTTTCTGGTCATAAAAGCAACACAAACTCTTTGTATTAAAATTGAAAAAAATAAAAATCCCACCCCAGAGATATTTTGTCTCTTTGCTACCTAAATATACAGCATTTGATAAAAACGACTTCATACTGTTTTGTAGTGTGCTTCAATTTTACCGTTTTCCCATGCCACTTAATATTGTCCCAAAACGATTGTACTTGACTGCATGATATTTCAAAATAGAGATGACCATAATTAATTTTCCCAGCCTCCACTGTTCAGCATGTTATACACCTCCATCTTCAGATTCCAAGGCCGCCACAATCCGGGCTCCCTTCCTCGGGCCCCTGTTCAGTGTAAGATAAATCAGACGCCAAAAACATCTTCCTCCGATGTCACTTTCAACTGTCAACTAAGAACCTTTAGTGGTGGCTTTGCCTTGGGTATCAAATCTCTTAAGAATTACTTTAGACCTTTTCCTTTAAATCCACATCTTAGATTTAGGAATATTTGCCTGTATTCAAAGGTCTACTCAGCAGCATCTCTTGGAATGTCTAAAATACAACTCCAGTTTAACGTGTTTTACACTGAATTCTTGATTCTTTGCCCCTTCCCCACAAAACCTTGCTCCTCTGTTTTCCCAGTCGTAAAAATACACACCAAGGAGGCATCTTCCTTCATTTCACTCTTTCTCTAACATTCCTCTATCCAATCATCCAGCAAGTCTTTTCAGTTTTCCTTTAAAAATGTATCTGAATCCAATTACTTCTCACCACTTCCACCCTGTTGCAAGCCACCACCCTACCTACTGGGTGACTGCCCTGGCCTCCTAACTGGTTTCTCTGTTTCCTCTGCGGCCACCTAACAAATGATGCTCCACACAGCAGCCAAAGTGATCCTTGTAAAATGTAATTAACATCATGTCACTCCCTGCTCTCAACCCTCCGAGGGCTTCCCATCACACACAGAATAGACACAAACTCTGTCATGGCCATCCAGGCCCAACAGGAGTTGGCCCCTGCCATCCTCTCCCACCTCACCTCTCCAGCTCCCTCAAATCACTCCAGCCACACTGGCCTTCTTTCCATACTTTGAGCTTACCAGGCTCAGACCTTTGCACTTGCCTTTTGTTCCACTAGAATGCTCTTCCCACAGCTAATTCCTGCATTTCATTCACGTCTGCTCAAACGTCAGCTCTCAAAAGTGCCCAACCACACCATCCAAAATAGGCCCTCTCCCCTCCAACATTTTGTATTTCCATCTGCTGCCGTATTTTTCTTCATAGAGCCTGAAATTATACACTGTTTGCTCTGACAACAATCAACATAAGCCATGTAGGAGCAGGGACTGCGTCCCGTTCACTGCCTGGTCACCAACACTTAGAACAGTGCCTCACACACAGTAGCGCGTGTGATACAGCAACAGAAGCTTTAGCTGGAAACAGCCTCCTGATTTTTCCTCTACCTTCCTAGCAACTGCTGTTTTTTGAGGACTCCATTTCCGTTGTCTGTCACTGAACCAGCCATCTCAAACATCCCCACGCTGCAGTCATCCTACTGGGCTTCCTTCTGAACTTGAGACATCACCCATTGAGTATTCTGCAGGTACTTCAAATTCCACAGGTCCAAACTGATCTGATCGTTTTCCTCCATGGTTCTCGTTTGCTCTCTCCATCATCAGGTCCCCAGCTTGGATGCTTTTGAGTTATCAAACTTGAAGAGTTCTTCCTCTCCACTTCCCTTCCCCCACAGCTAATCATGGCCATGTCTCCCATCTGTCCACTCCCCTCCCTGTCCCAGCTCCACCATCCTAGTTCAAACCTCCCAAGTCTATTACTCGGAGTATTTAGTGTAACAGCTTCTCAAGATCACTCCCATCCAGGGTGACCTTTTAAAATGGATCCTTGATCCTGCCATGATCTCCTGAAAGATTTTACAGTCCCCATTACCCTTAGGAAAAGTCAAATACATCAATGTAGTTAAGAAGGACCTGGAACCATTTCTTCTCCAGCCATAAGTTTTTCCATTTCCCACCTCCAATAACCCCACTATTCAAACTCTCTGTTCTGGCCACACAGAACCACTGGTAGTTCCTCAAATATGACTTTCTCTTGCCTCTAACCTTTGTATGTTCACTGTCTCGAACACCCTTCTCCTCCATTCTTGCCCCTACCCTTATTCTTTCAGGGAAGAAGTAAGCCTAAACATTGCTCCCTTCAGGAAGCCTTTCCAGGCAGAAAGCCCTAAATCTGGGCACCAGAGCACCTAGTACTTTATTCATCAAAGCACTTGTCTTACTCTACTGTAACTGCCTTTAAGAAAGAAAGCAAGCATAAAGACAGGAGTTGGGCCTCTCCTTTGGGGTTGGCCCACTGCCACGTCTCAGGAGTGTACTATCCTCTGGAAAAAAAAAAAAAAACAGCAACAACAAAAAATAGAAGCTGTGTCATTCAAAAAAGATGGCCTACCATCTTTCCTGGGACATTCAAAAAACAAATATTTGTTGAATGAATAAGTGAACCTCTGATGGGGATGTTGCTAACTGTTGTTATTTCCTTTAGCTCTGTATTTTATCTTCCCTTTCTATGTTGTTTCTCTCCTCCCCCTTCATTTTTCCCATGTGAAGCCTCCCAACTGGGCCAGGCCTTCTCAGGTCTATCACCCTAGTTTTACACTGAGTAGGTGCTTATGTTTAAGCACCTGAGCCATCCCTGACCCCAAGATTCATGACCCAACCCTAAAGCTCAGGGCCTCCGAGTACTGGTCCCATTAAGCAGCCACTCACACACCTGCTGCACACATTCCTTTTCATTTTTCAAGAGCACAGGACACATGACAGGGAACAACAAATACCAATGAACAAATTCTCTGAAGGGATATCTCATTGAATTTGGTGTAAAACAGGGAAACAAACCAAAAAACCTATCACCTGATTTGATGAAAATTCTTTTAATTCAGAGGTAACATAGAATATATTCAGATCACCAGTTCAATCAGTTAGGTTCTCTGCTTTGTTTTTACATCTTTACATTTTTACATATTGACATTTAGGTCTAAAGAAAAACTGCTTTGTGTTTTGTAATTCCACTTCTATAAATTTATCGTGAAGAATACTTTGCAAGAGAGCAAAGGTAAAAAGTATTCATTGTAGCATCTTCTGTAAGATAAACAATCCAAATGTCCATTGATAGAGACTAAATAAATTATGACACATTAATTAATAATAATAAAATACCATGAAGCTACTAAAAAGAAAGAAGTAGACTTCTTCATCCCAATACCAAAAGGCATCTAGGATATATTGTGAAGGGGGAAGGAGAGGGTGGGGGACAGGAAGCAGATAAACATAGGGTGGTCACATTTCAGTTTTTAAAAATGTTCATTCAGGATACATGTATATGGATGGCTGAGTTGCTTTGATGTACACCTGAAACTATCACAATATTGTTAATTGACTCTACTCCAATATAAAATAAAAAATGTTTTTTAAAAGTGTTCATTCAGGGGTGGGAGGGGGGTTCATGTTTGGGAGTTCATGTACACCCGTGGCGGATTCATGTCAATGTATGCCAAATCCAGTACAGTACTGTAAAGTAAAATAAAGTAAAAAAAAAGTGTTCATTCATACTTAGTGGGAAAAAAGGCCAACATATATTGAATACTTACTACTGCCAGGCACTGTTTTAGGTGCTTAGCATATATCAACTTATTTAATTCTCAAGACAACCCTATGACATCTATGTTATATGTTTTCAAGAGAAAAAAAAAAGTAACCACACAACTGAATTTCCATGGTTAGCTGGAGGCAGAGCCTTCACTATTTCAGTCTGATGCAGCTGAGGCCCCTGGCAGAGGTGCAGCAGCTACATACTACATAAGCATTTCCCAGTGAGAGTCAAGGCTATGGACAAAGCTTGTCACTGATACTTCCAGCCCACTGAAAGGACACTTGAAAGTGAGCCCAAGCCAGCTCAAGGTGCTAAATGATTTTGTTGTTAGGACACTGACCAAAGATAAGGCAAGCCAGGACCAGACCCCATTCTTTTGACTTCAAGGTCACCTGAATCCCAGGTGCTCACATGTTGCTTCCTTAGTAGGAAGATAATATGACTGGTTTTCTTCTTTTTAAAAAATGCTTCCTTAATAAACGTAATACATGAAAGTAAAACTCAGTATACTTCCCTCTAGTCTTTTCTTAAAATTTCATATATACAGCATCATATATATTTTAAAATTTGTACCACACTATACATAACAGTTTTTAATCTTTTTCATTTAACATTATATTGTAAATGTTTTCTCTGACATAAAATATTCTTTAAAAAATAATTTCTAGTGGCAAAACAGCTCATACCATCTTTACTTAAATTTTCAGTTAAACAGCTATTTAACCTATGTAGCTAAGGATCTCTTTATCAGATCTAAAGTCAGAACAGGTCTGAGTAAGCTTTCATTTCTGCCTTTTCCATATTAACTGCAGGAAGACTGCAGGGTACCGCCAGGGGTCAGTGCAGAGCTGTCTAGCATATCTTGATGCAAACAAACTGGTTTACAGAATTCACAGTAACAAATCCTATCTATTAGATCAGAGAACTATTTACATGAGTAACCAAGTTCCCTTCTCAAGCAGGCTTCCTTAGTACAAGACTACTCATATCAGAAACGATCACATTTCTCCAAATTAATCTATATTCAACATTCACAAAACAGAGCTATTTTATAAACCAAGGTCTATGAACGCAAGACAGTTTTCACCTGCTTGGTATGAGATCATCTGTGCATAAAATACTTGGCCTGACTATTTTATAGGTTTGTTTTGAAAGTCAAATAAAATATGAAAGTATCTTATAAATTAGGAAGTGGCACTTAAACTTTACATTGCCCTGTTTTAATGATATGCTATTCAGATATTTAGATGAATTATCTCCTATAAAAACTAAAAATCCCAGGTAGTACCACCATTATGAAATGAGGTCTAAGAGCACATGCCTTGGCACCATAATGGATTATTTAATTGATTTTCTTCCCCCAGGCTTCACTCTCCAGCTGCTGAAGTCATCATGGAATTAGTAATCTGCTTTTCCTAGAAAGTGAAGCTATCANACAAACCAAAAAACCTATCACCTGATTTGATGAAAATTCTTTTAATTCAGAGGTAACATAGAATATATTCAGATCACCAGTTCAATCAGTTAGGTTCTCTGCTTTGTTTTTACATCTTTACATTTTTACATATTGACATTTAGGTCTAAAGAAAAACTGCTTTGTGTTTTGTAATTCCACTTCTATAAATTTATCGTGAAGAATACTTTGCAAGAGAGCAAAGGTAAAAAGTATTCATTGTAGCATCTTCTGTAAGATAAACAATCCAAATGTCCATTGATAGAGACTAAATAAATTATGACACATTAATTAATAATAATAAAATACCATGAAGCTACTAAAAAGAAAGAAGTAGACTTCTTCATCCCAATACCAAAAGGCATCTAGGATATATTGTGAAGGGGGAAGGAGAGGGTGGGGGACAGGAAGCAGATAAACATAGGGTGGTCACATTTCAGTTTTTAAAAATGTTCATTCAGGATACATGTATATGGATGGCTGAGTTGCTTTGATGTACACCTGAAACTATCACAATATTGTTAATTGACTCTACTCCAATATAAAATAAAAAATGTTTTTTAAAAGTGTTCATTCAGGGGTGGGAGGGGGGTTCATGTTTGGGAGTTCATGTACACCCGTGGCGGATTCATGTCAATGTATGCCAAATCCAGTACAGTACTGTAAAGTAAAATAAAGTAAAAAAAAAGTGTTCATTCATACTTAGTGGGAAAAAAGGCCAACATATATTGAATACTTACTACTGCCAGGCACTGTTTTAGGTGCTTAGCATATATCAACTTATTTAATTCTCAAGACAACCCTATGACATCTATGTTATATGTTTTCAAGAGAAAAAAAAAAGTAACCACACAACTGAATTTCCATGGTTAGCTGGAGGCAGAGCCTTCACTATTTCAGTCTGATGCAGCTGAGGCCCCTGGCAGAGGTGCAGCAGCTACATACTACATAAGCATTTCCCAGTGAGAGTCAAGGCTATGGACAAAGCTTGTCACTGATACTTCCAGCCCACTGAAAGGACACTTGAAAGTGAGCCCAAGCCAGCTCAAGGTGCTAAATGATTTTGTTGTTAGGACACTGACCAAAGATAAGGCAAGCCAGGACCAGACCCCATTCTTTTGACTTCAAGGTCACCTGAATCCCAGGTGCTCACATGTTGCTTCCTTAGTAGGAAGATAATATGACTGGTTTTCTTCTTTTTAAAAAATGCTTCCTTAATAAACGTAATACATGAAAGTAAAACTCAGTATACTTCCCTCTAGTCTTTTCTTAAAATTTCATATATACAGCATCATATATATTTTAAAATTTGTACCACACTATACATAACAGTTTTTAATCTTTTTCATTTAACATTATATTGTAAATGTTTTCTCTGACATAAAATATTCTTTAAAAAATAATTTCTAGTGGCAAAACAGCTCATACCATCTTTACTTAAATTTTCAGTTAAACAGCTATTTAACCTATGTAGCTAAGGATCTCTTTATCAGATCTAAAGTCAGAACAGGTCTGAGTAAGCTTTCATTTCTGCCTTTTCCATATTAACTGCAGGAAGACTGCAGGGTACCGCCAGGGGTCAGTGCAGAGCTGTCTAGCATATCTTGATGCAAACAAACTGGTTTACAGAATTCACAGTAACAAATCCTATCTATTAGATCAGAGAACTATTTACATGAGTAACCAAGTTCCCTTCTCAAGCAGGCTTCCTTAGTACAAGACTACTCATATCAGAAACGATCACATTTCTCCAAATTAATCTATATTCAACATTCACAAAACAGAGCTATTTTATAAACCAAGGTCTATGAACGCAAGACAGTTTTCACCTGCTTGGTATGAGATCATCTGTGCATAAAATACTTGGCCTGACTATTTTATAGGTTTGTTTTGAAAGTCAAATAAAATATGAAAGTATCTTATAAATTAGGAAGTGGCACTTAAACTTTACATTGCCCTGTTTTAATGATATGCTATTCAGATATTTAGATGAATTATCTCCTATAAAAACTAAAAATCCCAGGTAGTACCACCATTATGAAATGAGGTCTAAGAGCACATGCCTTGGCACCATAATGGATTATTTAATTGATTTTCTTCCCCCAGGCTTCACTCTCCAGCTGCTGAAGTCATCATGGAATTAGTAATCTGCTTTTCCTAGAAAGTGAAGCTATCACTTAGAGCCAATTTGGTTTTAGTTCTTTTCCATCCTGATTTGCCTAAGGCTCCTTCACGAAAATTACACTGAGCTCAGAACTGCCTTAACCAACTTATAAGAAGGTGAATAACAGGGATCAAAACGCCACTCCAGGCCCCACATACTTGACGGGCTCCGGCACAGGTGGTTGGCACTCCTGGTGTGTCTGAACCTAGAAGTGACTCTTCGCAGCAAAAGGCACCACGGCTCCCATTTCCCATCTGGCCAGGCTCCTGACTCAGCTCTTCACCCTTCTTTCTGTTCTCGTTTCTTGTCCAGTTCCCAGTGCCCCATCACCCAACTGGCATCAAGGATTAAGAGGGGCCAGTTGGGCATTCTGGGCATCAGACAGCTTTCAAAACCAGCGTGGTGTTTCTTTTCCTGAGTGCAGTCCACTGATAGGTTCACTCAGCAGTGAAAGCACTCAGAACACAGAGGGACCTGGACAAAGCAAGCCCTGGGAGTCCCTTACACTGGCACCGTTTGTGCTAGAGCCTTAAGCTCTCTGGCAGAAGAAGGATACAGAGCCCACAGGAAGAGAACAAGGATACGTGCACAGCAGTTCACATTGCCCTCGGACAGCTCCAGGAGAGAGATCCTGTGTCTTCTCCCTGAGGTCCAATGTCTTACAGCAGATCCAGCACAAGGCATCAATTGAACAACTTGTAAGCACAGTTCCTGGTACACAGTAGGTGTTTGATTGATACTAGGTATGTGAAAGAATGACAGATTCTAGACCAGCACTAGAACACAAAGCACCTGGAGGGAGTCACGTTTCTATGGTCAATCACAAAAATACAGTCTTGGGAATGGAGCAGTGGAACTAAGCCCACAGAATTAAAGTCAAGAGGGTCCCACCAACTGGACACAAACCCAAGAAAACTCAAGTCACACAACAGCAGGGCAGCTATTCAGGTCAATAATTACTGTTATTATTGAAGAGGAGTTTCTAGTACATGGGCCCTCAGGGCACCTACTGTTTCTACAAGGGCCAGATTCCTGAGATCAGAACTTGACTAGCTGACTGGCCACAACCCCCACATCAAGAAGGATGTGGGGGACTCACCCAGGAGGGCTCAGACACCGGCAGAGCTGACAAAGAGACTTCATGGACACGGAGCGATTCAGCTGACCACAAAACTGCAGGTCTATGCTTGCTAACCTGCTAGGCAACCCACTCCCCCACCCCTGATCTGCTTGAGTCTCAGGGGACACTACAGAAGCTTGTGCTACAGAATAGGCCGCCTGGAGGCACGTACAGACTGGCTACTCAATGTTGTCATAGACATGGATCACGTCGTCGTGGTTGCTGAGTGCCTGGATGAGATGGGCAGCCTGCTCCAGGTCGGGGTCAGCCAGCCGCACCTTTGTGTTGGGGATGAACTCTAGCGTACAGGACACAGAACACAGGCCCAGGGAGTCCAGTTTCTTCCTCACTTGATGCAGTGAAGAGGCATCACAAATAAACTAGGGACAAAGCAAAGTCAGGAGGTAAGGAGCCAGGAGATAACACGACAAAGCTGGACAGAAGTTTGCAAACACCTGCGTGAAATTCCTGAAATATATCACTGGGTTTAAGTCTTCACTGGCAGAAACAGAGTGTTCAGCCTTCTGAATCCTTCTCGTCCTCAGGAGAGTAAGTCCTATCCAGTATTTACTTAATAAACCGTCTGTGCAATATGTGAGCTCTTTATCTCACCTGTCCCCCGGGCACAGGACAGAAGAGACTGAGAGAAGAATACTTAACACGTCTATCAGGGCCCTCTCAGAAGTCCACCAGACACCATGGCTGCTTACTCACTTTAAAAATGTTCTTTTCCTCTTCGTCTTCGATCTCCTTGACATCCTCAGCTCCTGCTTCTATCGCCAGCTCCAGGGCACGCTCTAGGTTTACAAGTTTCTTCTCTCTGTCCTCCTCTCCAACCACAATCACCCCCTTTTTGTCAAAGGAGTGGCGAGCTCCTTCGGCCATCATTCCCCTAATAGGCAAGGAAATGGGCCAGAATGGATCCCTTTAGACACTTAGCCTCCACAAAGCACTGCCCAGCACTCATTCCCACCCTACCCCTGGAGTATAATCAGACATGGAGCAGCTCTCTTCCTGAAGAAGATTCGGCTACCCCTGGCCAAGGGAATAATCCAAACATAACACTAACCCTCTGTTTTTGATTTATTAATTTGGCTGCCCGGGTCTTAGTTGCAGTATGCTGGACCTTTTAGTGGCGACATGTGGGATCTAGTTCCCCTAGAGATTGAACCCAGGCCCCCTACATGAAGAGTGTGGAGTCTCAGCCATTGGACTACCAGGGGAAGTCCCCAACCCTCTATTTTCTGCCCTGACAGGAGTTTGGAGGCTGCAAAGACTTTGCTCATCAATTCCTGTACAACTGAGAGTACATTGCTGGCGGGACATTTCAAGACCTGGACATTCTATGGACAGATGAGACAACTGGACACAGCACTCCTTCTCCACCTGTCCTTGGGATCCTGCCCACTACAGAACACATTAAGGAGAACAAATGATGCCATCTGGATTCTGCTAAGGATGACATGTGTGTAAAACCTGAAACCCCACTAGGAACGACAGCACTAACCTCTCCCAGGATCAGAACCTAGACACTCTGTCCCCTTCCACTCTCCCCAGACACACACCTACCCATTCTTGTTCAGGATATGTTTGATGTCCGAGTGGCACTTGGAACTACTGTTAGATAATGCCTCAATGAGAAGAGAAGAGCCACCGGGGCCTCGGCCCTCATACAACAAATACATGTCCTTGGTTTTCTGCAACAGATAACACAAACACATTTTTCTGTTTCCTAATTCCCTCCTCCATGCCAGCCCAGGCAACACAAACACCACAAAGTTGACTGCATGGAATGGGGTCTCTGGGGTGACGCCTAGGCTCTTAAGGCTTTCATTCTACCCTCCCTCTCTGAGAGGAGGCTCTTGGGATCAATGTTTGAGGTAACTGGAAGTCCTACCCCTTCCTTGGAAGGCAGTCTCTTTATCTTGTCCCTGAACAATCACTCACTCATCGCCCAGTTTTGGTTTCTCCCTTCCCAGCTGAATCCCACATCCACCCCTCTATCACTCCTACTAAAACTCATCCTCCTATACCTTATCCTGCATGAAATCCCTGTGAGTCTACCCCTGGGCTGCTGTGTACTGCTAAGAGAAATCACATACCTGGGCCTCATCGAATAGCATGGCCTCAAAATTCAAACAATCAAAAGCTCCAGGGACCAATCTCATGAGGACACCCCACGCTGCCTCTGTTCATTCTTCGCTCACACACCTTATCTTCACCTCTCTCTCTGTCCCCTTGCCCTGCCGTCTTCCCAGGAACACTCAACTGATGACTCTTTTCTCCCTCTTTCACAAAGGAAATAAAGGACCACCAGGTGGGGGAAAGGTGTGTGCCTTTTCTGCACACACCTGATATGAAGGCAGTGTGCAGGATGGTTCGAAAATAGGCTTTGGGGTCTGTCTGGATCCCAGTAGGTCATTTTCTGTGTGACCTAGTCAAGTCGCCTAATCTTTCTGTGCCTCAGTTACCAACCTGAGGTTGTTCAGAGGATTCAGTGAAATTATGCACACAAAGTTTTTATCAAAGAACTTGGCCTCCAGACTTCCCTGGTGGTCCAGTGGTTAAGACTCTATTCTGTGCTTCCACTGCAGAGGGCACGGGTTCCATCCCTGGTTGGGGAACTAAGATCTCACAACCCACAAGATGCAGCCAGAAAAAGAATAAAAAGAACTTGGCCTGGAGTAAACACCCAATAACTATTAGCTACTAAGATGACCACTACTTCCTCAAATCCTTCCCATCCATCCCAGAGAAGAGGTGTCTCCTCACCTGGACTTAAAGATAATTCCCACACCTGGGTTCTACATCCCAGCCCCTCCCACCATCACCATCATTTGCACCTTCTCTCTTTCTACTGGCTTTTCTCCTTTAAGGTATCGATATCAGAAAAACAAACCCTTCTTCAACCTAACATCATACTCTGCCCTTTCCTTTTCCCCCAGCTCCTCACAACTCAGCTCAATAGTGTTAGGCTGCAGTTCTGTACACCATCTATACATCCTATTTCTGACTGTGCTCCCATAACTAATGGCCAAGGGTAACCAGAAGGCTCTAAGTTGAGGGTGTCAACAACACTGCTTCTCTGATAATTTAAAGGGTGGTGGCCTTCCAAACATGTACTCGGTAGGGGCTGTGATCAATAACAGAAAGCTCAAACTGAGGACACACCTCCATTTTCAGCGCTGCCTCAATTGTTGACTTGGGCATGTGCTTGCTGCGACACACCTCTAGGATGCTGGCCAGGTTGCTGTTGAGCTCAGGGTTGGGGCCTCCTTCTGAGATAGAAAAAAGTAAGCAGAGACATCTCAATAAGACATGAGAGAAAAAAAGGGACATCCACGCCATGCCCTGCCCTGCCCTGCCCTGCCCTCCCCTCCCCTCCATCAGCCAAGAGAGACAAGTCACCGCTTTGATTTCGGTTCGTTTAGGACACTTTATCAGATGTTTGAATGAAAGCTGGGTAAGTATTTTGGGCAAGACGTTTCCAGCTCATTTGAAATGAAAGGCCGGGGATAGGGGTTTGGGAGGCAAGTGAGAGCGTGGGCACAGTGAGGGTGGTAGCTGCCAGCGGTGGGTGACCGCCAGGTTCTCACCTTTCACCGCTAAGCGAATGCTCAAGCTGAGCTTGGAGAAGATGCGACTCCTTTCTGCGTCTTTGGGACCCTTGATGTGCCGGACTTTGGACCACTTGTTGTGCCCCGCGGGGACTTCGGCCGTGAGGTGCAGCGTCCGGCCCCCAGCGGCGCTACAGCACGGGGGCTCAGGCTGGAAGGCCAGGGCGGAGCGCGGAAGAGCCACCCGGACCCCGGGGCCTCCAGCCCACAAGCACTGGGCAGCGGCCCTACTCAAGCTGATAACAGCCCAAGCTGCCATCGGCTCCGACTCTGGGCCAAGGTCAGTCTGCCACCGAAACGAGCCCGTCCAGAGCCGGTAGCCTCCTCTGCCCGTCACCGGAGACCCAAAGGCTCAAGCCCGCCCAGGACAGAGAGCACGCCAAGGACGCCGCATCGTCCCCGCGGCAGCCAGGAGGGGGTACACTCGCTGGTGTAACACACTTCCTTTCCCTGGTCCGTTCCAAAAACGCGTCCCCACCGCCCGCAAAAGCCGTTCCGCAGCTTGGTACCTACTTTTCTGTACTCGCTGAGCAGAACCCAGACCTGTGTGAGGCAACCCTGTATTCAATCCCTTCGGTTGCCTGGGGAGCGCCTGACTTTACGTCCCACAACGATCTACTAGAGATGTATCTGGATTATGAAACTGATTCTGCTTCAGAATGGCTTCCCAACTCTGAGCAGGTCTAGAATGATAAATGTATTGTTGCAAAGAGATAGATAGTTCAGTCACTTCGCTTTACAGGTAAGGAAATCGTCCGCAGAGATGTGATCTGCCCAGTCATTTACTCTCTGAACTTCCTCTTCATTTTCTCTAAAGGATGCTACTACTTGCTTTACCAACGTAGGAGGGTTGAAAACGCAAAGTGAGCCCTTAGAGCTTTATTTTTAAGTAATAAAGTGAAAGTGTTAGTCGCTCAGTCATGTTCGATTCTTTGCAACCCTATGGACTACAGCCCGCCAGGGTCCTCTGTCCATGGGATTTCCCAGGCAAGAATACTGGAGTGGGTAGCCATTCTTTTTTCCAGGGGGATCTTCCCGACCCAGGGATCAAGCCTGGGTCTCCTGCAAACCTGGGTCTCCTGCAAACCTGGGTCTCCTGCACTGCAGAAGGATTCTTTACCATCTGAGCCACCAGGGAAGCCCTTAAAGTAATAAAGTCTTATGTAAGTAGCAGAGATGACCATAGTGACAAAGTCTCTAAAAGTAACTGACGCTTGCCATCCTGGAGAGGGAGGAAACTCAGAA
>SJYX01000909.1:0-16195 GCA_006410675.1 Oreotragus oreotragus
GACAAGTAGTGCTCTGATCAGATGTTATGAGATAATGTTCAGTCACACAAGGGTTTCTTTTTGTGTTATTTTAAAATTTTCAGTATTATTTAATATAGTCTCTAGCCCCTCCTCTTTTCCTGAATCCCTGAGACTCCCCTTTGGAATCTCACAGTCATTTTTCCAAGTACTCGTCAATTTTTTAGCTGTTAAATATTACCTTGAAGGACAGAATTCAGATATTTCTTTTAATTGTCTAAAACAGCCTGTGAATGTATATGAAGTTAGTTTTAAGGGTCTTCCCTCTCTTATATTCCTCAAATGTTACAGTTCCCTTCCTTTTCTTATAGATGCTGGCTTAGAAGTCAAAGTAAAAGACCCACCGAAAGGAATGATACCACCAGGAACTCAGCTGGTCAAACCAAAGAGTGAGCCTCAACCAAATAAGGTTAGGGGAGAATGAAATTAGAACATAAATCAGTCTGAAATTTATTAATTTTCTTCATTGATGCTTCAAGGTGGCCATCCAACGTCTAATACTTTACTTATTTCAGTATTTGAATTCTAAGTATTCCTAAGTAAACTTGAAGACTAGTTCATGGTAATTCAAGTATAAAACTGTACTTTTTGGTTTCTTGGTATAATGCTATAGTAATTTATAGACTCTGTATACTTCCTGTTATTGAAAGTTTACAATTAACAAAATGTCCGTTGACATTGAAGTGTGTACAGTTGTCAAGATTAAAGTATCCTGTGCTGTTAAATTCATTTCCTAACATTTAAAGAGTAAGTGCTATAGGAATTTTAGTAAACTACTTACTTATTTAAAAAAAAAGAAACATGGGTAATAGAATTTATATCATACCTTCCTAAAAGGAAAAAAAGTCTCTTTTTTCCTTTTTATCATGTCTTCAAAGTTTAGAAAAGAACATCAATACATAATTTTCTTTTTTTTTTCAATGATTTACAGTTTTATACTTAAAAAATGTTCTCTTATTGTTACAAATATGCCATTGTTATTTGCACAGGAAGACCAGCTACAAATAATTTTGGAAGCTTTCTCAGAATTATACTTTCAAGTCTAGTTATCTCTTACCACTTCTAAGGTCTCTCTACCATGATTTCCCTGTTTCATCTGTCTGTCTTTGCCTTTCTCAGGTTCGAAGATTTGTGGCCAAGGACAGTGCAGGGCTCCGTATCCGTAGCCACCCTTCCCTGCAGAGTGAGCAGATAGGCATAGTGAAGGTCAATGGAACCATCACTTTCATTGATGAGGTAACTTGTAAAGAAACACTTCGTAATAGATTTTGGATGAAAAATTTTTGTACTATTTGCATGATATAAGGTTACTAAATTTTTTGTTAGAATATGTTTCAAGCAGTTTGGGTAGTGTTTGGAAAATTGTTTCACAGAATTTCAAAATTTTGTTCATTGAGTTTCAAACATTGCATTTATTTTTCTTTATCAATAAATAACTAAAATTATATTTTTAGCATAAAAATTAACATGCTAGTCAGAGCCAGTATGAGAATTCAGTGAAAACGAGTAGTTTTTCTTGAACTTTTAAAATGTTTGTTTTTGTATGTGTTTATTGTATCACTTAACTTTGGACAGGACATTGTTCTAATAATACAGTTATGTAACTTTTGATTACTAAAATCTAAATTGAGGGAAAGAAAGGCTTGTGTTCTTTTGGGAAACCTCTGCTTTTATTACTGAAGTGTTTCTCTCAAAGTGTGACTTCTTTGTGCTTTTACTTCTAAGTGACAATGTGCTTTACGATCTCACCATGTGAATTATCATATTGCTTGGCTTGCTGGTTTCTTTCCTTAAAGGTTCTCTCATACTTAACTTTTGCAAAAACTAGATTCTTAATCTCCATGTCCACCATTATTTGCCTGCTTTGAGCCTTTCAGAACTTTGCTGCCTTCCTCGGAGTGACAGGCGGGCATGGCTTGTTTCTGTTGCTTGTATGCCATAGATCCACAATGATGATGGTGTGTGGCTGAGGCTCAATGATGAGACGATAAAGAAGTATGTTCCTAACATGAACGGTTATACCGAAGCCTGGTGCCTCTCTTTTAATCAGCATCTTGGGAAAAGTCTTCTGGTCCCTGTTGACGTAAGTAAAAGGTGGTTTTAAAGAGGATTATAGGTGTACCCTGTCCTCATTACAGGGCTTTCTTTAATTAAGGCTTCTCAGTTCTGAGGTAAACCACAACTAAATAACTTCAAGTGCTTGAATTCTGAGAGCTTCTGTTTAATAAAGGTGAAGTTTGGCAAGGCTAAGGCCTTTAACACTTATATAGTCCATTACAGGAGGAAGCAGTAAATTAAACTAGGCCTGCTGATTTCTTTCCAGGGAGACAGGGAATGAGAGTGGTTAACATTTTTTTTCCTTTCTTATTCACACTACTGTTTAGAATGAACTCCACACTAAAATTTAAGAATTCAGTATTACTAGTCATTTCAGAAACACGTATAACGTATTTTTTTTTTTTTTGGTGGCGTTTTGTAATTTTGTGTGTTGTCTAAGTTTGAATCTCTTCTTTCTTGGTGTATGATACTACCTTGTTAAAATAAGGTGGATTTGTAGACTTGCAGTGCTATAGCGCTCTAGTTGAAGCTCAATCTCAGAGTCTGCGAGAATTCTATTAGCCTCTTTGACAGATGCAGTGGAGTACATAGAGCCAGTGTTCAAAAGTTTGCTGTGTCACTAACTGTGATAGGAACCCATGGCTCTCTTTATAATTTTTTTCTTTTTCATCTCAACCAAATATATGACTTTACTGGAGATAGAAAGCAAAAGGCAGTAGCTCTTAGTATTTTCTAGTTTGACTTTATGTTGAAGAATGACATTAATGCCATGACACTGCTAATATAAATTTTTATTTTAAAAATAACCTTAGTATTTTAAACAGTCAAATTTCTTTAAAAAGAATCAGTACATAAAGCTCGCTCTATCAAATCAGTCACTGTGGTGTTTGTTTTTCTCCTTGATAGTCCAGAGTAATGTTCTCCAAAAGGGTGGTTGTACAAAATGATGCTTTTGGAAAGAACATAATAGAGCTTCTGTTTGGACTTATTAATCGCACTCTTTTTTCTGTTCTTTTGCATTTGTCTTATATAGCACAGTGGGGAAAGAAGCTCCCTGTATATGTCTAACTAATAGACGCATGATAAAGAAAGTCAAGAGAGTTTTGGCCTGCTGCTTTTTTTGTTTTTGTTTTTGTTTTAATCTGGGGCTAGAAACTCGCCCTTAAATGGTCTTGATCCATCTCTCATTATAGTAACCAGATATCCTTCAGGATAATGAAGATGGTATTTTAAAGCAGCAATTACAGTAGCCATTGCGTTTATTTTGTTAGCAGTTTATATTTTAAATTTTGACTAATATAGGGTTTTGTGTATTTCAAGACCCTAATAAGGCATTATGTTAGATTATATTATCTTTATGACTTCAAAATTACCTCTGCTTCACAATTTCTTTTCCTAATTCCTTTGTGGCTCATTTGAGGAGGTACTTTTGGAGGAGGAGGATGTTCATACAGACAAAACAAGAGCATAAACAAAGGTAGCAAGGATGAGCAGGAAGTATTCTGAATCCCATGGCTTCGTTTTGGAATCCTCATGTTCTGTTACGTGATGCTTTTAAAGTTTAGCCAAGAGATGGTTTTTAGCAGACAGTCTTGAGGTCTGGGAGAGAGGAGGTAAATGGAGTGAGCTATACAAATACTCGATGGCTTTTCACTGCTGTGTGAATGAACAGGTTATCACTGACTTTATTGGAGACAGAAAGCAAAAGGAAGTAGCTTTTGGTATTTTCTATTTTGTCTTTATGTTGAAACATGACGTGAATTCTCTTTTGATGTAAGTAACTCAGAGTATCTGGTATCACTGAGAAAGCTGAGATTTTTCTGGTTCCTTAATTTTAAGGATGACAGTGACTTGAGATCATTATAAATTAAAAGATGCCAGTAAAAAAGGTGGGCATCAAAGATACAGAAAAGGAATCTGAAGGCTGAAAAAGAGGAGAAAATGGAATTGAGGGCACACTGGTGAATTGTTTCTGTGAATGAGGAGATCGTATGTGTGGCAATAGGTAAGTTTTTAGGAATAAGGGAGAGGGGGAAGAGGTGAAAGAAACCATCATTTCCGTAGAGAAGAGAGAAAAGCCATCAGCTGAGACTAAAACAACTGAATTATGTTAGAGAGTTTAGAAAGCCATAAGAATTCGTAGTAATGTTTGAGAGAAATAGCACGATCTGACAAAGAAAACCGCTTGTTTGGGGATTGGACCACGAAGGACCCAGCGAGACCACTGGATAGATGCATTCTGGAGACACCCTTCCTCCCCCATGGCCCTGAGTCTCCAGAATTAAAAAAGCCAGGAAAGGAGACAGTGCTGGCCGGAACTTCCTGGGCTGCTGTGGCAGGAGAACAGGGACAAAAGGGAATTTCAGATGCTGATGAAAGAGCGATTGAGAGCACCCGCTGTGGGTTGCAGCTTAAGTTAGAAATGTGAAAGGATTAGTGGAGAGTCCAAGGGACTCTGAGGTCTTAATAAAATGCAACAGTATAGTGAATGTACCGTACTAAAAGAGCTGGAAGGAGACAGGCAACTTGTGTGATAATGTAGCATATTTTAAATTGATTTCATACTTAGAGCATTTTATTGAATGAAATGGATCGTTAATGTGGCCACATCCACATATACAGGTGTTGGCAATACTGTGACCTGTGAGGTTTGAAAGCGAGTTCATTTACCATCAGAGAAAGGGTCCCATTAGGTACAGTATAAAGTTATGGGACAAATGGGAATAATTAGCTGCTGGATCAGGAAGAAGCCTAGCACAGTTCTGGTATAAAAATAAGAGGACAGGTAGATGGCCTAAGTAAGGATTTGCATTGTATGCTTGTGACCAAAGAGGACAGAGGGTTTGTGTGGCAGCCGGCATGGGGCTTCAGACAGAACTGGTATACAGTTGCTTCAGTGTGGGTGTTAGATGAAAACTGGAGGCAGAGCCTGGCATAGGCAGGAACAGGCTGATTTCCCAGGGTTTTGATTTTCAGGACCAGGACAGGCCTCTTCGACAGTCAGTCAGCTTTTCGTGAGTACCTTACTCTGCAGGACAGAGCGTATGATTCCATCTCATCCCCTCAGGGAACTAATACAGCTAAAGAAACGTACTTTGCTGCTGCTTCCTTTGCATCTCTTACTTCTTTTACTACTGGAGAAATAACTTTCCACCTGCTCTGCCTTTTTATACTTTGTTGGTGAATGAATCAGCTGTCAGTTATGGCTAACCGTTGTAAAAACTATTCAGTTAAACAGAAAGCTGGCAGATTTGAGATAAAATTAGAGATTATCAAGGACTGATGCCACTCACTTAAAAAGACGCAAAAGTAGCGAAAAGCTGCCTTGAGCAGTCTTTGCATCAACATGTTCAACCTTCTCCAGTTAAAACAGTCTTGTGTTCACACGAATGGATGTACCATATTTGGAGCCTGACTTAAGCAAACTGAAGGGGAGAATAGGGGCAGGGATCGGAAACTGAACACTGAATATTTGATGATCTGTTTTTTAAAAAGATTACCATCAGTTCAGTTCAGTCGCTCAGTCGTGTCCGACTCTGCGACCCCATGAATCGCAGCACGCCAGGCCTCCCTGTTCATCACCATCTCTCGGAGTTCACTCAGATTCACGTCCATCGAGTCCGTGATGCCATCATAAGTAGCTATATTTAGAATAAACTTTAAAGTGATTTTTGTTACCCTGTCCTGTTTCTGTACTCATATTGCAGAACCCTGGTTTTCATTGTAGATACGTTCTTTAGTCACATTTTGGCCTGACTGGCAGTAGTTCTATGTAGATGTCATTGAAAGTAAAAGTGTTCGTCACTCAGTCCTGTCTGACTCTTTGTGACCCCATGGACTGTAGTCCGCCAGGCTCCTTTGACCATGGGGTTCTCCAGGCAAGAACACGAGTGGGGTTCCAGGGGATCTTCCGAACCCAGGGATCAAACCCTGTTCTCCTTCATTGTAGACAGATTCTTTACTGTCTGAGCCACCAGGGAAGCCCTTAAATGTCATTACTTTACTAAAAAATAATGACATCCTAATTTGGTTCAAATATGACTTTAGTAATGCTTTTGTTTAGAGATTAAATTGAATTAGACATTCATATTATGAGTGTTCTTTCTAAAACCATTTTTAAATCAGTGGAAAGAATCAGGATAACAATGAAGAACACAGATACTTCCTTGGGAGGTATTCATGGTCTGTTAGACTTATTGCCCCCTTTAGAATACACTGTTTAACATTACATTTTAGTCTCTGTTTATGTTATTTCATTTGTGTAAAATGCTTTTGCTTTCTTCCCCACCCCCACCCCCCCAACTTTCCTAATTGGCCAGGCTCAAAAATTTCTGTTGACATTGTTCATCCGTGTAGTTAGTTATTGCTTCACTAATTGTTCATTCAACATATGAGTCCCTACTATGTACCAGACACTAAGCTGGGAAGAAGGTGTTGGGTGGAGAGGTAGAGGGGAGGGGATACAAAATAATTAAGAGTGCAGTTCTTGTTCTTAGAGTGCTGGCTGTGTAATGTGATAGATGTACTGTGTTCACAAAGTTAAGTTGCATTGTGATGAGTTACAGAGTGGCTTCACTTAGGAAGTGACATTTGAGGA
Source organism: Oreotragus oreotragus (assembly GCA_006410675.1). Classification (NCBI taxonomy): domain Eukaryota; kingdom Metazoa; phylum Chordata; class Mammalia; order Artiodactyla; family Bovidae; genus Oreotragus; species Oreotragus oreotragus. The sequence continues at coordinate 6,674 of SJYX01000909.1, forward strand.
GGTTTCAAAAAAAAAATTGCCAGAGCAGAGTGAAGGAATTTCACATTAGAGAATCAAATGTCCCAAGTTATGAAGGCATGCTACGTTAGGTAACTAATAAATAGTTGATAAGGGTGAAGCATGAATTGAGGACAGAAAGATTCTACATACTGGGGAAATTAACTTTCTCCCTTCCTGCTCAGGTAGCACTTTGTCTGTAAAAGCAGAAAAGGCTTACATAATGCTACTCACAATGCTTAGTTTGTTTTCGTTCTCTTTAGCCCATTTGTATTTATATACCTCTTATTTCTGTTTCTAAGCTCCTTAAGGGTTGAAAGTGAAACTGAAGTCGCTAAGTCGTGTCCAACTCTTTGCGACCCCATGGACTGTAGCCTACCAGGCTCCTCCGCCCTGGGGATTCTCCTGGCAAGAGTACTGGAGTGGGTTGCCATTTCCTTCTCCAGCCTTAAGGGTTAGGACTCACTTAAGATCCCCTCTTACTCCTGTTTGTTTCTTCCAAAGTGTTAAATATATCATTTAGTTTGTGGCAGACTTTCAACATTTGTTGAATGCTAAATTTTAATTTTTAGCATTTGGTATGATGATACTGCTTAAAATAATTTCTGACTGTCTTATGCTCCTTACCTTCATTCTCTCATTTAATTTTCAGTATATCCATTTGATGTTAAGTTTGTCTCATTCTCGTTTTTCCAATGAGAGAAGAGAACTGTTCTTCCAAGATCATAAGTAGTAAGTAGTGACTAAGCTAGTTCTAAAACTCCAGTCCATATAATTCCAAAGCCTGTGCATCTGTGTTTAGTCTGCCTTCATCTAGTGAAGACATAAGGGCAGATACAGTTATAGGAGGATAAAGTAAATATAGCTATAAAAATCATATTATTTTGGCTAGAATTCCACAGTTAAATAAATACAAATGCTCATAACCCTAATGGTTAAATGAAAGTGAATACTGTGATGTATGTTCAAGGATACCTGGGGAAAGCTGATTTCAAATCAAAATTCTTAAGATTTGGAAACTACACATTAAGCTAATAGAATGTATCCTACACCAGGGAAAATAATAAGTTTAAAAAGAGAGAAAAAATAATTGATGCACATGACATGGGAAACATTTGAGTGCCTGTGATAGAGCCTAAATTTCTTGGAAAGCGACTTGACTTCTATTATAAAAATAGACACTAGTGGTTTGAAATTCATAGGCCCACTTCATTGTCCGCTTTGTCAAAAAGGAGGTTTTTTAACATTGTGAGGTCGAGTGATGAAGCTTTTATCAAGGAAAGTAGATGACACCTCGTTGCTGCTGCTAAGTCACTTCAGTCGTGTCCAACTCTGTGCGACCCCATAGACAGCAGCCCACCAGGCTCCCCTGTCCCTGGGGTTCTCCAGGCAAGAACGCTGGAGTGGGTTGCCATTTCCTTCTCCAATGGATGAAAGTGAAAAGTGAAAGTGAAGTCGCTCAGTCGTGTCCGACCCTCAGCGACCCCATGGACTACAGCCCACCAGGCTCCTCCGTCCATGGGATTTTCCAGGCAATACTTCATTAGAAATATTCAAAGATATATTTACAATGCTAATATTATTCAGATTCTTATAGAAGCAACTTGAGTCTCCATCAATTATACAAACCACTTTCTACCTACNGTCCGACCCTCAGCGACCCCATGGACTACAGCCCACCAGGCTCCTCCGTCCATGGGATTTTCCAGGCAATACTTCATTAGAAATATTCAAAGATATATTTACAATGCTAATATTATTCAGATTCTTATAGAAGCAACTTGAGTCTCCATCAATTATACAAACCACTTTCTACCTACTTAGGCTGACTGATGTTCACATATAGAAAGTAGGTTAATTTTTTCAAATTTGGAGACTCTGAAGATTTGGAGGAGAGAAGGAAAAATATCATTCGATATTCTCTCATATAACATTACTCAGAGTACTTGGTAAAATTAGCATGTATTTCATGCATTTTATGTCCAATTTAATTCTTTTGGGATACCTAATGATGCATGGTAGTCACAGCTTTAATATACCGCAGATTTCTTAGTTTTGTTTTCTTAGCAAATTTGTGTGTGTGTGTATGCATAGACCTGTTTTTCAGTCTTAGTAAATACTAAATATTTACTTAATACACCATTAATAAATATGTTGTCCTTAAATGGGTGTCAAAAGCTTCATTTCATTCTTAAGCTTGACATTTAAGTTTCCTAAACAGAATGGAATTGAGGCCTTTAAAATAACAGTCATGGTATTTATGTTGTGTTTAATTCTCCTGAGGTACTTATCTTTTTCACTTTAAAAATGCTAATTCCTAACTCTATGCTCAAGCATTGGGCATGTTTGGTCATGTATTTCACCATAAAAACAATTCTTTTATTTTGTCTCTTCTGTGCTGTGAAGCTTACTGTCTTAGAGCTGCACTTGGTGCTCATCAGTTTAGTTAGATTTTTAGCATGCTTTAGTTTTCTGATTTTATTTGGCAGAACTTTTTTGCCTTCAGAATAGTCTTTGAGGATAACATGACTTAGATTATTGTAGACATATGTGTATTTTTGTATGTATATATATGTATATACATACATACATATATAATGGTACTCATCATGTAATATGAAAACTAATTTATATGTTTTAATGGTGAGAAATTGAGACTTTGAGGAAATTAATATTTTCATGCATGTTCATATCTTTAGATTAAGTTTTCCTGTATTTTCAAAAGAAACTATGAAGTATATTTTATTTTTAAACTTCAGTTTTCTGTTTGGTGCTTTTTTGATACTTGATAAATGCAGTATTGTTAGGACACCACGTTTTAAAAATAGCCTTACAGTAAACCAGTGTACACTAAGAATTTTCTACAAATGTAGAACAAAGCAAAAGAAATGTCAAATTTGAATCCACATATAATTAACATGTACAAATTTTATTGGCAGTTTGTTACCATAGTTAGCAGTTACATCACTTTAAGGTATCTCAAGCTATTTCAAGTTAGCATGAGGACATACTAACTCATGCTATCAGACTCAGTGAGTTTAAACACTGAAATAAATATAAAATTTTTGAAATTGTCAGTCACCACATTGCTTCTTTATTCCTAACTCAATCTGCATTACTTCTTACAATGTTTTTCACACTGCTTTTAATATTAGGAAAAAATTATGCTAAAAAATAGAATATGCTAAAAAAACATTGATATTGTTTTTGTCCGAAAGTCTGTACCACTATTCTTTGAAAAGGAGAAAAACCTTTGAGCAAATACTCCACAAATTCTTACATACATGGATGAACCAATAAGGACACCTTTTCACCCCCAAAATGGCATTTCAGAATGCTTTGCAATATGTATCCACTTCACCTAAAGAGAAAGTACCCTGTCTGCTATCTATTTTTAAATGTGGAGAGAGCTTTGTTTTTTGTTTTTTGTTTTGCATTTATCTGTAGACACATTAATAGAAGCGCTTTCCCCCTAGCTTTTATATGTCTTATATTTCTGTGTTAGCAGAGATGTATGTATATGGATATGTATCTATATCTGTCCATATACGTATATACGTGGGGAAGATACAGAACTGGAGAATATGAAATAAATTCTCTCATTATGTAAAATGGCTTGCAGTTGGTTGGGAATTTTGTTGTTCATAACTTTTATTAACATTTTTAATGTCCTCTTTTTTTGTATTTATATAAGCAGTGAAATTGTGTAATTGCTAGTGTCTGAAAAGATTTCCAGTTCAGATCAAGTAAATATATTTAATAGAATGATATATCTATGTAGATATATATCATTTTAATTGTTATGAAAACATTTTATGAAAATGTTGTTTTTTCTGGGACCATGTTGCTGTGAATTGGTTGTTCCTTAACAGAATATTTTTAGACTGTATGTAGAGATTCTAAATGCTCTGTGCATTTCCTAAACTTTTGAGATGGAGAAAACTAAGTCTACCTTTTGATAAAAATTGAGATTGTTTTTTTCTCTGTTTTTCTTACCAAATTTGCTAAAAGCTTTCAGTAACATTTCCAAATGATTTTTTTTTTCCCACTTATAGAGAGCAAAAGTGAAAAAATGAATTAGACTTTTTTTACTTTCTGATTTCTTTTTTGTACTTAAAAAAGTATTAAGTTCACATATACTAATTACATGCGCTTATTATTCGTAGTACTAGTTACACTATCTATACAATCTGCATTCTTCACATTGTCTTTATAAACAGCAGACTTTTTTTTTTAATAATAAATCTGGCTTTACTGGAACAGAAACGTCAGTCATTTAAAGGAGTTTTAAGTTGTCCTTCTTGTACTGTCTGAAGCTTGATATCAATGTCTGACTCTTAATTGTAGCAAATGGCATGACACACTATATCCATGGAGAGCTTTTGACAAAACTTACGTATGAGAATTTTTTTGCTGTGTGGTTTACTCAGGTGGCTTCAGTTTCCCTGTAGTGAAATAATACTCTGGTGCTGGTGCTGGTGTACAGAACGTTGTTACTCCTGTGAATGCGTCTTCTGCAGATCATCTTCTGTTCCCTTTCTTTGTTGATATTTTTCTTTCTTAAACTTTGTCACTCAGAATATCTTTAATGCTAGCCCAGGAGTCAGGGATTTGGACGTATTTGCATGGACTTCCAAAGCTTTTTTCCCCCAGGTGAGTTAACTGTAAGGAACAGTCATACATTGTGCAGGTATTTCAGCATGTATAACAAACTTTACGTTATATCTTTGAAGCCTGTGTTTAAGATTATTATTTTTTTTTTTTTTTTTTTTTGCTGAAAACAATCTACGTACAAAGTACTGCAATTGAGTTTCCCCATAAACCCTTTCCCTCTATTTCTTCCAAAGACTGCATTATTCAACTTTTACTTGACTTCAGATTTGCTGTATTATATTTAATTTTTATGACTACCTTCTCCAGCAATTATGTGCAAGTCTAGCCTTTTCACACCTTGCTTATTAAGTGGAGAATTTCAGCCCCACAGCTCCTCTGTTTTTTCCCTAGCCTTGCTCAGTGCTGTTTTGAATATTCATATGAGAATGGGATGGAATTGCAAGGAGCAAAAAACAACATTGCAGTTGATTAGTTTCATATGATGGTGCCCGGGTCTTAAATCTCTGTATTAAATAAAACGTGAATTTTAGAATTGCTTGAGAATAACAGACATAGTTCTGTGATTTTAGGTCTATCAGTTCTTTTCATACTTTCAGTATTTTTTACAAAGGATAAAATTTGCTGTACATTTATTTATATATTTCTTTAATCAATAAAATATTAAATATTTTAATACAGTTTTCCTATGTTGTCATTCAGTAAAGAACCTGCAGTTATTATTAGTTTTTGCCCAGACTTTTCCCTCACTGTTACCCTGAGTGGTCAAATGAGAAATATTATCAAAACTTAATTAAATGCTCAAGATGTATCATAAAGACCAATGAAGTTGTTTATTCACTAAATCTGTTACTATTTGCTTAGGTTTTACATCATACCATTGAATTTTTAAAACATCAGTTGTACATATGACTAATTTTACTCTTTAAAAAAACTATGAAATAGTTGTGTTTGCTACAACTAAATGATATTTGCTAAAATTAATTATTCACTTCTAGACATTTTAAATGTTTACTGAAAACCTTGTGAATAAAATAGCCCAATTAAAGTTTAAACCTTACTCTCGATTTTATTTTGAGTACTGTCTTTGTATTCTTTTAGGTGTGCACATATATAAACTTTTACACATATGCAAAAATAGGTAAATAAATGCATATTTTATTTTAGATTTAAAATTTTTCAAATAGTTAAAATTCTCATTTTCATGAAATTGTCAATGGATAACTGAGTGTTGGATTAATATGATACAAAATTATAGAAAATGTAAGTAAATATTGTCTATTCCTTGTATTTGTATAAGTCAAAATTGATGATTGTTTATCACCACAATAAGATTTGCAAGATATTATGTGAAGGTTAATAATGGATTAAAAATTTTTCCAGACCAATCCTATCTTGAAGTCAGAGGTATAATTTTTTAATTTACATTTTTTAACCTTATGATTTTATTTTTAATTTCTACTACATAATGAGCATCTATACATATCTTTTAGAATGATACTACTCTTAGGGATAGAGCTATTCAGTCATATTTTATCTTGTATAATATATTAGTAGATTTTTAAATTTTACCGTATTTATAACATAACTAAATATCAATTTAATTTTAACCAAGTGTTTGAATAAGTGTTCCATTATGATCATTTTTTACTGTATTTGAATAAAGCAATTTGTAGAGCCTGTATCACTGTGTTTAAAAATGCAGTTTCAGGACTTCCCTGGTGGTCCACTGGCTGAGTCCTCTCTCCCAATACAGGGGGCCTGGGTTCGATCCCTGGGCGGGGAACTAGATGCCACATACCACAGCTTAAAGATCCCACGTGCCCCGACCGAGATCTGGTGCGGCCACATAAATAAATACAAAAAAATGTNCCTGGTGGTCCACTGGCTGAGTCCTCTCTCCCAATACAGGGGGCCTGGGTTCAATCCCTGGGCGGGGAACTAGATGCCACATACCACAGCTTAAAGATCCCACGTGCCCCGACCGAGATCTGGTGCGGCCACATAAATAAATACAAAAAAATGTTTTAAAGTGCAGGTTAGATGTGTTTTAAAGAAGTAATAATAACAATGAAAGAACTTCCAGTGTGGAACTTTTGTTTACATCTAGTTGGGAAAAAGATGTTCCCATATTTTGGGAAGGTTGTTATTTCTCTTTATTGCATTTATATAGAAAGTAATTTCATCATGGCATTTAAGTTCAACAAATAGTTTAAGGCATGTTCTTTTCACTCATTTTAGAAGTGATTCTGATATCCAAATACATTATATTTATATAAACTGCTTTTTTAATGTTATCTCTCCTCTCTACTAAAACATGATCATCTTTTTCTGTTAATAGCATTAATATATCACTGTGTAATAATAGTCTAGCAAATCAACAAGACTTTTATTTGTGCTATATTAAGAAAAGGTGAGTTATTAAACTCTTTTAAGTACTCTTATTCATAACTAGTTAAAATTGAGTGGTTTTATTTCTTTCACATTTTTCATCGTTGTTATCTCTGTTTAGAGATAAGTCTCCAGAATTTTTATACCTGTTTTCCTATTTGTTAATAGTTATTACAAACAAAAATGGAAGAAAATGAAGATTTAGACTTTTTAACCCATACCAACAGGCAGCAATGCAACAATAACGATTCAGAATTCTTCAGTTGTGGTTCATATAGTAAATTATTTTCATTTCTCCTATTGTTAAATATTTCATTGACAGATAGACGTAAAATCAAGTACTACCATGTTCCTCAAATTAGAGGGGACAGGAGCTAAAGTTCAGCTGCTCTCCTGCTATAATCTTCTTCTCCAGCTCTATTTTAAACATTATTCAGAATTGAATAACAGAAAGATTCTTCAATGTAGTGTTAACAAACACTTCAGTTATTTCTGTGTATGTGTTCTTTTTCTTAGTTGCTGTGTTATGAACTTGCTTTAAAAGCTCTTAAGAAGAATATGTTGAAAGTGATAATAGATTGTATTTTGTTTACTTTATTTTTCCTATTCAAATTTTCAGGAACCTAAAACTAATGCTGATGACTTTTTCAAAGACATAAACTCCTGCTGCCCACAGGAAGCCACAATGCAAGAACAAGATATGCCGTTCTTGCGAGGAGGGCCAGGCATGTACAAGGTAGTGAAGACGGGACCTTCCGGTCACAACATCAGAAGCTGCCCTAACCTTAGAGGTATCCCAATTGGAATGTTAGTTCTGGGAAACAAAGTCAAAGCAGTGGGAGAGGTATGGATTCTTGTAGCTTCATGACTTCTAAGACATTCATTCTTAATATAATACAACTAAAGCATCTCTTTCTTCCAGAGGTTGTCATTTCCATCCCAGGTTTTTAAATGTTAATGTTCTTTATCTTTACTTGTGTTGAAAATACTAATGCGATTTTTCTGTGTTTTTTTAAAATAGTTTTATTCTCATAATTATTCTTGTGAAAGCAGTGTAGCAAAATGATTTGTACTGTTTAAAAATGTTCGGTATTTGCACGTATCTTTCCGTTATCACAAATGTGTACTGTACTGTCATGGATGAACAGCACTTTAAAATATTTGCTATGAATCAGCATGGAGATGTTTTAAAGGGTTTCATTTCTTTGTTCCCATTCGTGTGTCTCACTGAAGTCCTGAGCAAATAACATTCCTCTTTAGTCCACTCTGGCATTTGCCTCAGCTGACGATGTAGTGTGTCATGCTATTTCTCAGTGTCAGGGTCACTTTCAAGTTGCATTATAGGCACTACCAACCTAAATAATAGAAAGTGTGCTATGTTAGGACATTTTACGTGCCAAACAAAGAGCCATGTGTTTTGGGGTACCATTTAAATTTATGTATGAATTATCCTGTGCCTTAAAAACATACTGTTCTTACTGAAGTCATCAGTGAGCATTATTTTACAAGACTGTTTATTGATTTCTGTCTTACCTCAGGCTGTGGTCTTAATTTCAGAAACTAACTTGATGTTAGAGAGTTACTGGAATAATTGCTCAAACTTTTTGCTGGTTTTCGGCCTGAGTGCTCTGAAAGAATCAAGCCAATCAATCATGCTTTTTGTTATGTACTAGGTAACCAATTCTGAAGGTACATGGGTGCAGCTGGATAAGAACAGCATGGTAGAGTTCTGTGAGAGTGATGAAGGAGAGGCATGGTCCTTAGCTAGAGACAGAGGCGGAAACCAGTACCTCCGACATGAAGATGGCAAGTTGGCTTAAATTTGTGATTTATTCCAATTTACCTTTGCAACCAGAAATTTAAAGTGTACTGTATTTCTTTTGTTGTAAAGAGCTTTTATGTGTGTTTTATTTTTGACATAATATCAAAGCTGAGGGTTTAAAAATCTTGCAAGTGTTGAACTTCCTATGTGAAATACCTAGGTGCTAAATGAATACACATAAAAGAAGAGAATTAAAAGGAAATGTGAAACATAGGAATTGGTCTTGTAAAACCTGCTTTCTTATTTCATTAATAAAATCAGAATTTTATTAAATTTTATTAAATCATAATTGAAACTATAATTCTTCTGTTCCTGTTGAGGACTAAATGTTTTACTCTTTCTACCACTAGATGGAAGTTCAGTTTTCAAGCCACTGATCATTGTACTTTTCCCAGGCAATTTCATCCTGTTGAATTCTCTGTTAGTTAAAGGAGCATTGAATATATGCATAGCTTCTTTTGAGGGTTTCCTATTTTGTTGTTAGAATTTCAGCTTTAAACTTAATTTTGCTGTTTTTCAACAATGATCTCATTTAATAAGAGATTTTCCATTTTGTCCTCTCTTCATTCTCCTGGTGGCCAAACCTTGTTCAGACCATGTCATCATTTGAAAGTGAAAGTGAAGTCACTCAGTCGTGTCTGACTCTTTGTGACCCCATGGACAGTAGCCTACCACGCTCCTCTGTCCATGGGATTTTCCAG
>SJYX01000909.1:18327-31419 GCA_006410675.1 Oreotragus oreotragus
AAAGAGTCAGGTCCTGTAAGGTGATGGCGACATGAGGGAAGACTCTGATGAAGCTGGGGGCCTTGAGCCTCTAAAGTCTAATGAGTCTTCCGTGCAGGGGAGGAGGTCTCCCCATGCCTACCTAGCACAGAGCTCTTCCCACCGCCATCTGATGGATGGGATTTGGGGAAACTAAAATGCTACAAAGTTGACTGGACTTACTGAGATTCAGATGTTTTTCTTTTTTTATTTTATTATTAATTTTTTTTTACTTTATTTTACTTTACAATACTGTATTGGTTTTGGCATACATTGACATGAATCTGCCACGGGTGTACATGAGCTCCCAATAATGACTTGTTATACCACTGGATACCGGGCAGATGAAAGGCTTGAGCCAGAATCTTCATTCATATTTCAAATGTTGTGCTCATTATACCACACTGCATCAGTTATCCACTGAACATGATTTGAGAACCTGCTTCTTTTCCCTTGTCTTTACAGATACATTTTTCTTAATCAAGGATGATATCATCATAAAATAATGTTCTGAGAGAGTAGAACTGTTCTTCATTATGTTTTGAAAAGTAGAAGACTTTATTTCATGTAAATCAGACATTTTACAAGCTAACTTTAGTAGTTATAGTATACTTACTACATATATGTTAGTGATATATTTATTACATATCCATCAGTCTTTAAACACTTCCATTATACAGGGATATTGAGATACAAATGAAAATAACCTAAAGTAAGATCAGCTTTTCACAAACATAATTAAATAATCTGAGACTGGTTTCAGTGACTGTCAGAGCCTTTGTTGCTTAGTAATCATTTTAGCTTTTAACACCAAGGCTTCCATGGTGGCTCACAGGTAAAGGCTCCACCTGTGACACAGGAGACATGGGTTCGATCCCTGGGTTGGGAAGATCCCCTGGAGAAGGGAGTGGCGACCCACTCCAGTATTCTTGCCTGGGAAATACAATGGACAGAGGAGCCTGAGCTACAGCCCATCATGTTGCAGAAGAGTCGGATATAGCGCAGTGACTAAACAACGAACAGCAGCAGTCATTTTAACCAGCAGTGGGCATAAATTCTAGCAGTGGGCTCTGGAACCGCACTGCCAGGCCACTAATAATGCCAGCTCTGTAGTTTTTCATTTCTATGACTTTGGCCAAATTACCTGGTATCTCTGTGCCTCTGTTTTCTCATTTACAAAATGAAGATAATTTATAAGTTGAATATGAAAGCTAAGCGAACGAATAACAAAGCTGGCAGGTGGTAAGGTTAGCTATTATTGTTAAAATATAAGATGCTTTCCATATTAAGGAGTAAGTTTTAATATGGGAAGTTGTATTCCCATCTATTTAGAAAGTAGAAGTTCTTTCTGTATAAAATGCTTCTTAAATCAGGATGTTGTTTCTACTAAAGTATATACTCAAACCTAAAAGAGGTGTTAAGAGAAGTTTAAATTTCTCTGATCGCTTAGTGATTTTTTGCTGTGTGTGTGTGAGTGTGTAGTGTGAATCTTAATATTTTGACATAAAATCTGGGGTCATAGGAAAGAAATAAAAAGCTAGTGCCTTAAAGTCACTAAGATTAGTTTGATGTGTTACTCAAATAGTCTGCTCATTGGTAATAGTATGTAACTGAATTTAGTATGGAAATAAGATTTATCACTATAGTAATTTATTCAAAAGAGCAGCATAAGTAAAACAAAACCTTTCCTCTTTGTAAAAATCTTCTGTAGGTCTTTGATGTCTGTAGATAAAGCTAATAGGCAAAGATACTGCTGTGGTCAAAACAGACATACTTGGTACTTAGACTTTCTCAGTCTAGAGGGTGAGAGCAGAGCTGTCTTTTCCATTCAGATTGTTGTTCGTGGGTAAATTTCAGAAGAAACATTTTGCTACTGAAACACCTCATACTGAAGAGGTTTGCCTAAGAGAAGTGCTAGGATTAGTTTCTTGAAATAAAAAGCCTAGACATGCTGGTAAAGAGTTAGACCATACACTACCACCAGGACAGCAGAATTCTGACTTATGGGTAGGAAGAAAACATTGCCACTTTCTTTTAATTCCATTTTCAGTTTAAAGGGATATAATTTTTAAAATATATTTTAAACCATCAGCTATTCATAATGCTGTTTTAATGGAATAAATAGTATTTTTTCTTTTTTACCATTCATTTGATAGATTTTACTTTGCCTTTTATTAGTTACATTGTGTTAATAAAAGTCCTTATAAAACCAGGTTTATCATCCTTCCATTTAGGGAACATATCTTTTATATAATGAGTAAAAATAAGTACAAAGTTAAATTTTCCATAATTTTCACATTGAGAACTTAAAATGTTTTATAAGTGAAAATTTCTTTTGATACCATATACTTAGATATTTTGAAGATACTTTTCTATTTGAATACTGGTATAGAAGATATTTTAATTTCTGATTTATGGGACATCTGTTTTTATTTTATAAAATGTCCTTGTATAAGTTTGTTACAAATATAAGTTCCTGGTCCAGAAATATTAGTATACATTCAATGATATATCCTGCCACAATAAAAGCAAATTGGCTCCATAACGGCATATTCCATTTCTAAATATAATAGTGGATTTGATAGATGAAAACAAAGCTTTATCATGCACTTTGTCAGTGTCAGTGACCTAACTGGTAGACTTATTATCAAATCTAAATGTGAAGTTATTTTGAAATTTACTCATCATAAAAATCTTTCTTGCCATTTTCTCTCTTTATTCTATAGAGAATAGCATATAAGAAACTAATTTTATAGATGTTCCTTTTATTGTAGAACAAGTTCTTCTGGATCAAAATTCTCAAACTCCTCCTCCAAGCCCTTTCTCAGTACAAGCTTTTAATAAAGGGGCAAGTTGCAGTGCCCAAGGATTTGATTACGGACTGGGAAATAATAAAGGTAGGTGTTTAAAAGTGAGTTTCTTACTTACCTAACAACTGTAGTATTTTTATTACCTTCTCTTACCCATTATTATTACTGTTCACCCACAGAACTTTTTTAAAGTTTGTTACTAGAAAACTAACAAAATGCTTATGAAGGTATTCTTTTTTTAATTAATTTATTTTTTATTGAAGGATAATTTTTTTACAGAATTTTGCTGTTTTCTGTCAAATGTCAACATGAATCAGCCATAGGTATACATATATATTCAGTATGAAAGCATTATTTTAACAAGTTTTGTTTTTATCCATTTTAGCTTAAATTTATAGTTCTTATTTACTTGTTCCCATTTTATAAACACTCATTTTGAATTCACATCATTAAGATTCTATGTCACTATATCTAGTAGAACTTTTTAAAATCATCCAGTTGCTATTAAATGTTAATGAGCAAAAAAAAAAAAGCTTTCCACAATGATCTGTTTAAAATCAAAATATTTTGAGTAATATTTTTAAGTAATATTGTACATTAGCTTATTAAATATGTGTGATTTTGAATGTAATCAATTATCTTAATTAATTTTGAATTACATGAAATGATATCTTTGGGTTTGATTTTATAATGAAACCAAAAAAAATTGTAAAAAGTAAAACAAAACCCCTAAGCCATATAAATATTAAAAATATACAGTTTGTTTTGGTAGCTTTAACAGAAGAGACCAGAATCATGGACAGTCCAAATAATAATTAGTTTGGAATAACTTATGCTTGAATTTCATCTGTAATTCCATTTGTATGTAAATTTGGACACAGTGTTTCCTATGAACCTGATCCTAACTCATAGCTTCGAAATCAGCGATACTGTCGGCAGGTGGCATTCAGCTGGACAGTAGGAAGGAGAAGACGGTCTCCGTGGAAATACTCTAACTTTAAAATGTTATTTAAACTAATTCATAGGATTTGATTTCCAGAAACAAAGACAGTTGTCTTAATACCTGACTTGAAGAGAAAGTGAGATAGTGGAATAGTCAGCGAAATACAAAACACATCGTTATGGAGGAAATACTCAACTTAAAATAAAATCATTTTCTATCTGATACCTCTGTTGCTTTCCACAATGTATTTTTATGAAGGGAGCCTTAGCTGCAAGATTTCTTTTTGGCTCTTCCTCCTGTATTGGGTTGCTCTAACCTACAGGCTTAGGTACTGTCCGCTCACTCATTTCCGGTAGCTCAGATTTCAGCCAACTTGAACTAGATCTTCATGCTTAAGTAGGGTAAGTGCTCTGTGGTGTTTGCTTCATGTCCCTTTCCTTCTGCCACTGCCAATCCTTAAATTAAAATCTCAATGTTTACTTACCACGTATACCTGTATAGTACTCTGTTTAAAGCCCTGTTTAATTCAAATTGTATGCTTTAAGCCTCTAATATGTCCAAATTGTACTGGTGGCTGTCACATTAAATCAGTCTTAAAACATAGTTTGATAAAACATCTTAAGAATAAAAATCAACTTTTAAGAGACACAGACATTTCTGAGAACATTTGGTCTTTTTTTTTTTTTTTCTTGAGAACATTTGTTATTAAATAAAAACAGTGTATTACTTTTTAATAGTGACTTTGCTAATATTGTTCAGAAATAGCATGAACTTGTTAATAGACTTTAAAGGTTCTTAGATGGAGCAAAGAAATATTAAGAAATTTTGATCTGATTATATATATATGTATATATAACCTCTATTTTTATCTTGCCTTTAGTAGTAGTTCCCATTTTCTTTAACTCTTGAACTACCCAAGGTCAAGCAATTGTTTTTGCAAAAATTCTTTTCCCTTAAAACAGTTTTATAAAATTCTTCATCATCTCTAAAATCTTTCCTGTAATCTGCAGCATTAAAATTTTTTTTTTTAAAGTAAAGACATGTAACTTTTGTTCACAGTTCTATTTCTCGTTGGTTTTACTTACAAAACTTTATTATATCGAGAGAATATGGCTAGGAAAGTGCTGTTTTCCAGTTTCTGCCTCAGCTAGCCTGGATATGTTTATTGTTCTCCCCTCTTCTTTAACGTCAATTAAACCTTTGAATATATATATTCTCATAAATAAGGAGCTATCATCCATCCAATTATATCATTTCATATTTTTTTATTTTGGTAGTAATGTCCTTTGTATTTAATCTGAAGAAAATTTCAGAATTGGTGTTTGAGGTACTGTTTAAATAACGTAGATTATATTCCTTTTTATCTTATAGGTCTGACAGATTTTTATATTGTCTATCTGAGCAAAAGAGTTCATGCTTTTAAAAATGTATAATTTCTTTGGCAATAGCAACTTTAAAAAAGAAAATATAAATTCAGTAATTTATAACTCTAAATATTACTAAGTTAATAACATACTTTGCCTCCCTTCAATCCTGCATTAAAGTATTCATATTATTTGCATATTTTCTGCATGAAGTATACTACATATGAGACAGAGTGATGATAGTCACTGTCAGATACTGCATAGACGATGACATTAACTTAGGTTTTCATATATATTTGTATGATACAAATCAGCTTATCATAGTTACTTCATAGACTCTGTATGTTCTCCTACTACTGCTAGATGTAAATAAATTTAAATGGATTTGTTTTTATAGGTGGGCTATTATGTAAAAGTTGTTGGAGTGCTTCTATTATTAAAACAACACACAGCATCCAGTCCCTAATTTGAGGATAATGATCACCAACTTCCTCAAGAGTTCTGAACTGGCATTGTTTTATCTAGTGTTTGACTATCTGAATGTCGTAAAGCACCATTTACTTTGCCATTTTGGATGTTAATTAATAACAAGTTGTAGTCTTCACTGTTTTGCCCACTGCAGGTGACCAACTGAGTGCCATATTGAATTCCATTCAGTCACGACCCAATCTCCCAGCTCCTTCCATCTTTGATCAAGCTGCAAAACCTCCCTCTTCCCTAGTCCACAGCCCATTTGTGTTCGGACAGCCCCTTTCCTTCCAGCAGCCTCAGCTTCAGAGTAAGTCTTGTCAGCCTTACCTGCCTCATCAAACCATTTCTGAAGCTTTGTTCTGAGTTGTTTATCAGTTGCTAATTATTTATCAACTCACCTAGCTGGTTTTATTTAAAAAGGATGTTATCCTTTCCCACGTTTTTGAAGCACTTAAGGTGTTCTGACCTAAGACATACCTCAGCTAAGACATTTATTTGTAATCACATTTTTTATTAAGTGTGGTTATTAAAACATTACTATTATATTTTGTTCTAATTCCAAAATAAGCAAATCATACTATAAAATATATAAAGAAAACATTTGATTTAATATTTTTTATAAAATGCATGACTATGTTAAGCATCAGTTCTAGGGATGACTTTTGTTGATTTACATTGGAGTTTCATTACTTAGCAATGCCCCCAGAGAATGAACCTATTTCACTTTACCAGTGGGTGGAAGAGAGGCTGTACTGGGCAGGTTTGTTTGTTTCTTTTAAGTGACTTTGGTGTCTCTGAAATGACTAGCAACTTAGGTTTCCAGATTATCTCAAATTGTCTCTTTTCTTGCTTATTGTTGTTGTTGTTCTTGGTACATTAAACTGGTCATTTGATTCCAGTTCAGCCTTCTAGGCAGAAGGCCCTTCACCTATGATATAAGTAGTAATTCATACTGATCTGGAAAATAGAACCAAACAAACTGCACTTATACTAGCCAAGTCTGCTTCCCCATAAATGTCTCAAAACTCCTAATATGACACCAGTATGCTCTTCTTGGCTGTCAGCTCCCATATTGACTATATAGTATGTAAACACAGTCACAGAATTGAGAGAGTTTATCTCAGCTTGTAGAGTCATCTATCTGAATTCAAGTGCATGACCTCTTTGCTTTACTTTAAGGAAGTACATTCACACTTAGATCTAAATTATTTTCTACAAAAATACCTTCATAACTATTATTGGGATTACTTAAGATAATACCAGCTTGTTTAGTTTTTGTTAGGAGCCAGGTAGTATATCGTTAGCAAATGATATTATTCATTGTGATATTATTATCTGTCTTAGGAAAATAATATCCTGGAGTATAAGCTTTTCTAGGTTTGCGCTAAGCATTAGGCAAGTTCAATTAATTAGCTTGTAAATATAAGTAGTATCAATTTCTAGCTAATTATCTCCATTCATATATAATATTCACTTTAATGTCTTTTAAAAGAAGAATTTCAAGGAAACATAATAGTGTCATGTGTGTGAAATAGTGTTTTTCTTCTTTGATAAATATTGTGGTAAAGACTTAGTTTACCCATTTAATGGAGCAACAAACATTTTACATTCAGATGTACCCAGGTTGTAGGAAGTCTTAAAGGTAAGGACAAGGACATAAAAAGGAAAAAATTGTAACCAGGCAGAAAATTCATATTAAATATAAAATTTTAAAAGAGAAGTTACCCTGATAATGTCATAGTGGCAGCAGACAAGAGAACTAAGGAATAAGGACCTATTTGTTCCTCCTCAAGGGTCATTGCAACTCTTTTCAAAAACTTGTCTAAAGAAAGTATAATTATTGTTTTTATTTTACCAATTATTTAATAAAATATTGTGAGACAAAATGTAAAGAAAATCAGATGTGTCTTTTTTAAAGGACAGTAGGTTCCTAACTGACATCGTGTCAGTGTAATCTTGTCCACATGCTGTCTGAGTGTTATTAGTACAACCCCTTCCTTTACCACCATATTGGAGCACATTTGAAATCATGGCATAGAAATGTCTCAGAATTAACCTGTTTTCTGAATCATTTCTTGTGTGTGCTCCCGTAATATAAACTTCATATTCTCAGCAGAATATCACTAAAGCTTATTACCAGATTCCAGAAACCAGAAGTTTTAATCTTTAAAACTAAAGACACAACTAAAAACAAGCGTGGAATCTAAAAATAGTTTAATGTTTTATAAGTACATTAAAATTGTAGTAATCTCATCATATTGGGAAAATTGAATGTGGCAGAATTAAAATGCCATAAGATGCTTTTTCCTGAATTCCACTGCTATCCATCCCACCAGTTTTTCATATTGCTTCAGAAATGGCTTATTCATATGAACTTCCCTTTACTAATTATTAGTAAAATAAGCATCTTTTTTGTCTTATCCTTTCATGTTTCTAAAATAAAATATTATGTATAGAAGACAATATTTACTAATTTTTGCTTATGCTGATAAGTCACCACTATGTACAAAATACTGTCCTTGAGCATTGTGGTATATTACAGGTAAAGAAATGGAGGCTTAAAAAGGATAAGTGACATGCCCTAGAAACACATATAGTAAATGGCAGAGTCAGAAGATGAGGCCAGTTCTCATGACTACAAAGGCCATGTTTTTATGTATCTAGCTTTGCCTATTAATAGATAATGAAAAAAATCTGTTCTTTAATATATAATATTTAAATTTCTGTTTCCATTTAGTTCTAACATCTAGGATATTAGCTTTATTTGTATTGGTTATTTCCCCTTCATAGTTTAAGACTGTAGCATGATTTGAAAGGAAAAGATTTTTCAAATACCGTTAACTCGAGTTCCCAGTTAAGTAGATGGGCTCTAGGAGGACACATATAAACCTCCTCACGTGTCAGCCTTGTGAGCATTTTTGTCGATATTTATTTAGGTTTTCTTCCCCCCTAAGCATAGGGTTTTTTAAATTAATCTTTCGAATTGAAAATAATCTGGCACATTAAATTAATTTGGTTATTTTTTAAATTAGCAAAATTATTTTGCACATGCACACATCCATATATACATACAAATTATTTCATCTGTTATTCTAATAAAATAGAATAATTACAGGAATAAAACTCACAAATTTTCCTTGTCCTACCATATTTATATGTATGCGAAGGCATGAGAGAGGTGTGTATATAAACTTTTCCTTTGCTATTCTACCATTTACTTTTTTATTTCAAAATTATTTAAGTAGACTTTAGAATTGGTAGGTAATCTGGCAGTAAGTTTCTAATGGACTGAGGTGGGAAATTACCCCCTTTTCTTGAAAAGGATTTGAAAAGAAAAGGAATTGCCCATTTTCTTCTAAGAATATTGCATTCTTAATTTTCATTATCTTTCCTCATTTCTTTTGAAAACGTCATTTTATTTATCCCGTTGCCTCTGACAGTATCTCACACATTGCAAGCATTCAGAGAGTATTTATTGATTGTGAATGCCTAAGATGATCACTTCTGCAATGTGAACCATGAGTTTGAGATGCTGTGTTTCTTGTTATGATCAATATTCCAGAATTTGTTCATAATACATCTTCAAAATAGAGAAGGAATATTTCCTTAGTAATTAAATCCAGCTTTAATGTTGTGACGTCTAATAATTCTGAGTTTATACTGATGGAATTTTACATGAGATAATCCAATCGAAAAACGTTTTCACAGGACTGTGTTTAACATACGTATTTTCTAGCTGCTGTCCAAGAAGCTAAATAATTTGCTTTTTTGTAGAAAAAAATGTCAAATAGAGCATTAAGACAATTCATTTTGTCAGATTTTAAACATATAACATATAATACAGTTATCATACTTTAAGCTCAGCTATGAGAGTTCTGTGTTACTTTGCAACAAGACTTTTATACTCATTTATCACACTCAAGTGAGACAGAAATTTTGCTAAATGTGACAAGAGTCCGCCTGAGTATCTGCATGCATACTGATTAGTGTTTTAATATACTACCATTTACTAAAGCACTGTTATTTACTTACCTAGCCTCCAGTGATGTAGTGATGGAAAGACTTTAAGCTCAGATTTCCTCTCCAGCTACTCACTGGCTTTAGTTAGGTTACTTCACATTTCTAGAGCCCTTTTTAACTCCTCCATAAAATGCAGTGCCTGATGATCATTATCTGGTGATATATTGCCTTTTGATGCAAACATTCAGCATCTCTCACAGTCCAAGGCAAGGTGGGGAAAAATCACCATCTCAGAAAGGGCATTCTGTTCTCTGTGGAGTGAGTGTCAGGATGGGATTTGGAAAGGTACAAAGATTTTTTGGCTACTGTTCCACACGCATTCATAGCTTAACTTCATTATTTGCTTTGAGATTAATTCTTCATATGGTAACACTGTAACCAGATATTAGTATTAGAGGCAGGTTTGTTTCTGAGTCTTAGACTTCATCTTTATCCTGGACTGCAGTCCCAGCCTAGAATCTATCCACTTGTTTCCTTGCCCGCTGTGAGCTGTGGCATGGATGGGACACTTGACTTAGGAAGGAGACCTATGTTCTAATCTCTCTCCTCCCTCCAGTTAGTTTTGTGACACTAAGCTGATCTCTAAGATTCTTTACCTCTTTATAATTTTTGTCAAAAAAATTAAGGATGATATCAACAGATTTTATAAAATCAAATAAGCCTAATAAAACGTTTCATGCTTGAGCCTATAGCGTCTGTCACAGGGGCCAATATATATATATTTCAGTTGCCCTCTAAAGTCTCTAGCCTCCCCACACATCCTTGTCATTACAGTCCTGGGCCAGGATTTATTTTCATTCCGTGTCACCGTCTTCTCGGTGGTAGCAAAGTCTGCACCCGTGTTCCTCTTCCTCTTCTTCAGCCCGGATGAAGTTCATTCTGGAAACTTAAACCCCAGAGAACGCTGCTGTTGTTTATAGGGCAGTGTGCCTTAGTGCATCTGTCTGCTTTCTCCTGACAAGATCTGACCTTCTGTCTCTCCTCTTGCTCCCACCTCTGTCTTGGCTACTAAGTTTATTCTACACTTCGTCCTCATTTTTCTTCAGATGGGTCATTTATTCTTCCATCATCTATTTACCTGCGTTTGTTAAGTATCTACTCTATGCTAGGCTATAGGGAGCAATAAGGTAGAGAAAATATCACCACTAACCTTTTGGAATACTGTCAAAAGCAGCCATTTTTTTAAAAATGACATTATTTTTTAAGTCTGCAGGAACAGATATTTACAGGATGCATTAGAAACATAGGAGAAAAGCTGCCTACTCTGCCAGGAAAGGTTAGAGAGGTTAGAGCTACTGTTGCATAGCAAACCACCCCAAAACTTCCTGACTTAAAATGAGCACTGTTTAGCTCACAGTTCTGTGGGTTGGCAGAGAAGGCTGGGCTCAGCTGGATAGGTGTTGGGACCCTGCCTGGGATTCTTTATGCTTCCGTAGGTCAGCCAGGTATTTTTGCCTCGGGGATTAGCTGGCCATTGGCTGGTATGAAAAGGATGATTAGGCCTGTTTTTTGTCAGTCAGTGGGTTAACCTGGGTTTATCTGCCTGGACATGGCAGGATTCTGAGAAAGAAAAAGTGTTCACAGTCTTTTGAGATTTACACTGACACAGCATCACATCTGCCATCCTCTGGTGGTCAAAGCAATGCACTTACATTCACGAATGGAGAAATAGACTCCACTCCCTGATTAGAGTTGCTCGCTGCAAAGGGCATGGATCAGGGTGGGAATAATTGTCACCGTATTCTCAAATGATTCCAGTGGAGATACCTAGTAGAGATTGACACATGACCCTGGGGTTCAGGGGAACTGTCAGGGCTGGACACATAAGTTAGGAGTTTGTTTGGCTTATAGCAGAATAATTTGAGAATTGTTATATACACTTAAAGCCCTGAGGGTGGATTAAAGCAGCAAGAAAGTGTGTATAGGGAGAAAAGAAAGGATCCCTGAAGACTGAATCCTGGGAGCATTTCAGTGTTCTGACATGGGAACGAGGAGAAATCAGCGAGAGAGACTGAAAAGGGGCCACAGAGACAGGAAAACCAAGCCAGGTGAAGAAAAGTGTTTCCAGGGACAGTAATCATCTGCACCAGATGTGGTGATGTGTCGGGTAAAGAGAGGACTGAGCACCGTGGATGGTAAGAGCACCTCCAGTAGGGTGAGCTGCCAGAGCTTGATGGAGTAGCTTCAAGATAAAGAGGGGAATGCAAAATTGAAGATAGTTATTATAGATAAATCTGTCATGTTTTACTGTAAAGGGAAGGAAAAAATAAAGTGAAACCAAGATAGAGGACGTGAGATCTGGTGAGGTTTTTGTTTGATTTGGTTTTTAAGGGGGGAGTAGGTAACATTAAGGTTGTTTTTTTTAATGAGAAGGATCCAATAGAGAGAAATATTGCTGATGCAGGAGAGAGGGGAGAATTGCTGGAAGAGTATTCTTCCGTGAAAGAGGG
Source organism: Oreotragus oreotragus (assembly GCA_006410675.1). Classification (NCBI taxonomy): domain Eukaryota; kingdom Metazoa; phylum Chordata; class Mammalia; order Artiodactyla; family Bovidae; genus Oreotragus; species Oreotragus oreotragus. The sequence goes on from SJYX01000909.1 coordinate 30,404, forward strand.
GATGGGATTTAGCACGAAGTGGAAATGTTGGCCAAGTAGGAGCAGAAATAGTTCATTCGTCAGAACAGGAGAGAAGAAACTACGTAGTGTTCACAGCATGAGAATCTTCTCCATTTGTTTTTGTCTTGTTTTCTCAGAATAGAAGCCATCATCAGCTCAGAATTAGCACGGGGAGAGTGCGTTGGTGGTCTGAGGAAAGAGGAGAAAGTATGAAATAGTAATAGCTAGCACATGGCAGCCCTTTACCACATAACAGGCACCGTTTTAAGCACTTTGAAAGAATAAGCTCATTTGATTATGTTCAAAAACTTGATTCACATAAGAAACTCATGCATTGGTAGCTTAGAGTGTTAGTATCCTAAAGGCATTGTCTTACACTAGAGAGGGTGGGACCACCTCATGAAGGTCTTGTAAGCCATTCTCAGTAGTTTAGACTTAATACTGTGTAAAATGAGTAAAGTGTAGGAAACAGATGAAGGATTATATAGTTCTGCAGAATTTTAAATAAAAAGAATGATGTGATCAGTCTTAAATTTGTGAAAGATAACTGAAAATATTATGAGAAGGGTTCTGGAGAAAGGGAGAGTGTTAGAAGCAGAAATTCCAGAGAAGAGCTGAGTAGGGCTTTAACTAAGGTAAATTACAATGGGAAAATAGAAGGAACATGTTTAGAAACATGTAGGCAGTGAAATTGTACAGGAAGTGCTAAAGATAGTTGAAGGAGCCAGTCTAGAATGATGTCCAGTTTTCCTTTGTTTTGGAAGATTATATGCTTACCTGATACCAATACACAGAATAAAAAGAAGATTTTAAGGAAAATATGAGTTCAGTTGAGTAACTTAGCTTCCAGAAAGCTATAATATAATTTGAATAAATATTTAGCATTTCCATAACTGAAGATGGCATTGTTGACTAATAAGCTGATAATATATCATTACAGATTTTCATCCATCTTCCTTACCGCATTTTTATCATGGAATAATGCTATATTCTAGTGAAAGGCATATTTCTGTTTT
>SJYX01000910.1:5461-22334 GCA_006410675.1 Oreotragus oreotragus
TTCTTTGGAAGGAATGATGCTAAAGCTGAAACTCCAGTACTTTGGCCATCTCAGGCGAAGAGTTGACTCATTGGAAAAGACTCTGATGCTGGGAGGGATTGGGGGCAGGAGGAGAAGGGGATGACCGAGGATGAGATGGCTGGATGGCATCATGGACTCGATGGACGTGAGTCTGAGTGAACTCTGGGAGATGGTGATGGACAGGGAGGCCTGGCATGCTGCGAATTATGGGGTTGCAAAGAGTCAGACACGACTGAGCGACTGAACTGAAAATTCTCCAAGCCAGGCTTCAGCAATATGTGAACTGTGAACTTCCTGATGTTCAAGCTGGTTTTGAAAAAGGCAGAGGAGCAAGAAATCAAATTCCAACATCTGCTGGATCATTGAAAAACCAAGAGAGTTCCAGAAAAAAGAATCTATTTCTGCTTTATTAACTGTGCCAAGGCCTTTGACTGTGTGGACCACAATAAACTGGAAAATTCTTCAAGAGATGGGAATACCAGACCACCTGACCTGCCTCTTGAGAAACCTATAGGCAGGTCAGGAAGCAACAATTAGAACTGGACATGGAACAACAGACTGGTTGCAAATAGGAAAAGGAGTATGCCAAGGCTGTATATTGTCACCCTGCTTATTTAACTTCTATGCAGAGTACATCATGAGAAACGCTGGGTTGGAGGATCCACAAGCTGAAATCAAGATTGCTGGAGAAATATCAATTACTTCAGATATGCAGATGACACCATCCATATGGCAGAAAGTGAAGAGGAACTAAAAAGCCTCTTGATGAAAGAGGAGAGTGAAAAAGTTGGCTTAAAGCTCAACATTCAAGAAACTAAGATCATGGCATCCAGTCCCATCACTCATGGCAGACAGATGGGGAAACAGTGGAAACAGGGGCTGATTTATTTATTTATTTATTTATTTAGGACTCCAAAATCGTTGCAGATGTGATTGCAGCCATGAAATTAAAATTATTCCTTGGAAGAAAAGTTATGACCAACATAGACAGCATGTTAAAAAGCAGAGACATTACTTTGCCAACAAAGGTCCACCTAGTCAAGGCTATGATTTTTCCAGTAGTTTTGTATGGATGTGAGAGTTGAACTATAAAGAAAGCTGAGCACCAAAGAATTGATGCTTTTGAACTGTGGTGTTGGAGAAGACTCTTGAGAGTCTCTTGGACTGCAAGGAGATCCAACCAGTCCATTCTAAAGGAAATCAGTCCTGAATGTTCATTGCAAGGAATGATGTTGAAGCTGAAACTCCAATACTTTGGTCACCTGATGTGAAGAGCTGACTCATTTGAAAAAACCTTAATGCTGGGAAAGATTGAAGGCGGGAGAAGGGGACAACAGAGGATGAGATGGTTGGGTGGCATCACCGCCTCAATGGACATGGGTTTGGGAGAACTTCGGGAATTAGTGATGGACAGGGAGGCCTGGCCTGCTGTAGCTTGTGGGGTCGGAAAGAGTCGGCCATGACTGAGTGACTGAGCTGAACTGAACTGACAAAGCCAGGGGATATTTAATTCATTGTGTTCATGCATTTTGATAAAAGTTTGATTCAACTGTGCTGAGACCATTAGAATGGGGATAAGTCATCTGATACCACCAAACTGGGCTGGTGGGCTCAATGCGTTTTGCTTATTGGTGCATTTATCTCCCACTCTTTAAATACAGCTGGACTGTTGCTATTCCCTTAGCGACTAAACTGAACTGAACTGAACTGGACTGCTATTTTCAAAGGAAGAAAGTACATGCACGCCATAGTCAGAATCCTGTGCATGACCTCTGATGATCTCTCTGTAAGCTGCATCAGCTCTTAAATAGATTCTCTCAGTACTTACATAGAAACTTCACAAACAGCAGAAGCTCCACCAGACAGCAAAATGCAAAAGAACTAAATATGTGCTTGAATTCCTGCCAGGCCAAACGGATTGACTCATACATTAAAAAATATCAGTTTGGGGTCAGTAAATGCATAAACCAACTTAGTCAATGAAAATTAAAAATATATATATACTATTAAACACAGCAACAACATGCATGTGGCAACAAGAAAAGTTTATTTTATTATCCACAGCTACTCCTCCATAGATTGCAATGCATCTTATGATTGGATATATACAAACTATGGACAGTTTTTCCCTAAAACAACCCAGAGAAATATTTGGGAAAGTCTCAACTTGTAGTTTCTATGTCAAATAAATCACATCTAATATTTTGTAATTCTGGCTATTAAAACATATTAGGAAATATGGCCTGTCACTCTTTTGGCAGAAGCACATGATTAAGCAGCTTGGTGAATAGAATGAACAGGTGCTGGGATAAAAACCAGAAAGCCCATTCATCTTTATGCTTCCAGAGAGAAAATAAACCATTTGGGGATTTCAACTAGGAAAACATTACTTTCTTGTTTTGGTAATTTCATACATTAAGCATGTTTCTCTGATAATTTTAGGTTAGCTAATGTGGGAAACAATGATACTGAATTGCTTTCAGTGTGTTTACTGCCTTTTTGTGAAATCATGCCAAGCATTAATGGGGAACAGAGCTGTTTCCTACCACCTAGGCATCACTGAATTATATCTATCCTTTGTGTACCGAGTGAAAATATTGAACTATGAAATCTGACTGCAAGGTCATGTTTGAGGTCTTAACAGTTTCTTACATACAATAAGTTATCAAAAGTGTTGGTTGAATATTGAATGGGAAATTACAATTAATTTAATAGGCGAGTGCTGGTTTTGTATGTGTCATCATCTATCCCTGATAAATATCCTCCATATCTTGTGCATGCTAATTCATCTTTAAATTTGGTGTCAGACACCATTACTTACAAGAATTCTTTCCTGGTCATACCCCAAAGCAAAGATAGTTTTTATCTCCTCTGAGCTATGTTGATACTCTATGTATGCTTTTATGCTGTGTATATACACTCTTTTAGATTCGGGTCTCTTCTGTAATTGGAAATAATTTCTTTTGGTTATAGAATGGTATATAATATAGAATGGTATTTCTCTACCTCTGCATATTCTTTTCCAAGTATAGGCTGTGTAACAGATATACCATACAGTTGAATAAATAGAAAGATGTGTAAATGGGTTGAAGAATAGATGGTGTCTGTATACATGATTTCCAGACTAATATCTTTAAATAAATATGTGTTGCTAACATAAAATTATTTGAATATTATATGTGAGCTACTAACTTCCCCTTCAGTGGCTAAAAAAGAATTATTTAAAGATACCTTTGTTTAAGGAAAATGGATGGAGATGTTTGATAGGTGACAGTATACACGGAATTTCACTCCAAACAAAGGAATATTTCACTTGTTCTTCAGTTGTTTCACTATAAATTTTAAACAATTTTTAAATTAATATGTACATTACAATTATAAATGAGAAAACCTATTATTCTACAATTGGGTATATTTTGTATATCATGACTAATAAATGTTCTTGAAGGAAAATTTTAAATTCCTCAAAGCTTTGCTTTGAATATGCTTGCTAAGAATAGATGATACATAAAGCTCAGGATTTTTGCTTTGTTTTTTGCTGTTGTTATTTTGCCATACCAAAAATCCTGATGGTGGGATATTTTGAAGTTTAGTCAAATTCTTCAGGTCTCAGTTTTCATCTAAACACTACCATGTTTCAGGAACACTACCATGTTTCAGGAACACTACCATATTACTGAAGTTAAATGAGATAACTTGTGATATCAAAAATTAGAATATTGAATATACTTACAGAATTTTAATTACCTAAAATAACTCAATTAAATTCAATTCTACTCTAATGAGCTCCTTATACTGTTCCTTGAAGTAATATTACATAGTCACCTTAATAGACTGGTAATATTTTTGTTACTAGCTGCATAATTTTTCTAGGACTTTTTAAACTTACATTTTATGCAATGTACCAAATATGCTTTGCACAAGAGTTGTGGAGAAAATAGTATTGGATTGATTACTACCTTTTATTTGAAACTCAATTTATAACTTCTTTTTGATGTAATTTATATATATATATTATCCATATATGCTAATTCAAGCCCTAAAACATTTCTTTTATTTTTCTAAATTATACTTTATAATAGCTGATGAAATCACAAAAATGTCAATTAAAAATGAATATGTACTTACATATTTTAGTTATTCTGAAATTAGAAAATGGGAAAACTATCTAAGTTTACTATATGATAGATAAATTAATAAATATCCTAAATGGTTGCAAGGTTATTATAGTTTTACATTTTTGCTGAATATGTGGTGGATGGAGAAAAAAAGAAGCAGTATTTATTAAGTGTGTATTAATAGCAGAAATCAGGTTTGGAACCCTGCAGCCTAGAGGCTTGCAGGCTAGCATGCTGTCCATGGGGTCACAGAGAGTCGAACATGACTGAGCGACTGAACAACAATAAATAGCAGAAATAATACCCATACGCTATCTTTCATCATTAAAACAACTTTCAGTCTTACAGTTATAGTACTTGAGCCATTGATATTTGATATAGTGTATTTCACACCCTGGGTCTGGAAATAGGCTGGCCAAGATTTGAACTTATAATGCTCTTTTTTTTTTTTAATTAATGAAAGCTGATTTTTACCAAATAGAAAACTATTGCATTATTATTCTCTATTTCTTTTGCTGATTATAACTACTTTATAAGAAAAAGTGCAAAAATTATAAGAGTTCAGCTTGATTAATATTAATGAATTGGACAAGGACCTAGATAAAGAGACAATATAAATAACCCTCCAAAAGCACTCCTCATGTTATTTTCCAGGAATTAGCCATATAAAGTTAAAAATAAAACTTATTCTTACTTCTGACATGATATATTTTTGTCTGTTTATAAAGTATAAATAGTACAATATTTAAGGTGATTTTTGTATGTATCTTTCTCTTAGCATTATATCAAGGTATTTTATCTATCTTTTGAAGTAGAAGTAATAGTTAATTCATTGTTATTGTTGTATAGCTTTTCTTATTATGAATATTCACAGTTTATTTATCATTGTACAGCCACAGGATATTTTTTGTTGTTGGATACTAAAAATAATACACATTTGTACTGTGTGTTCACTTAAGGGAAGAATTTCTGGGCTAAAGGAATTTGTTCTGATTTGAATTGAAAATCAAATTGATGTGTACAAATTAACACCCTTGTACATTGATAGTGAGAATGTAAAGTGGTGCAGCCTTTGTGGTAAATGGTTAGGTGGTTTCTTATAAATTTAAATATGAATTACCTTCAACAATTCTACTCCTACGTAGATACACACCAGAGAGAATCGAAAGGAAGGACTCAAACTGACATTTGTATGGCAATGTTTTTGTAGCTTTATTCAATATAGCCAGAAGGTAGAAATGATCCAAATGTTCATTTACAGATGCCTGGATAAATTCAATGGACATGCTAGGACATCAGTGAACCTTGAAAACTTTTTAAGTGAAACAAACCAGATACAAAAGAGAATATGTTTTATGATTCTACTTACATGAAATATATAGAAAAGGAAAAAAAATGATGGTAATAGAAATTCGATTATTAATTACCAGGGGCTGAAAGAAAATAGGGAGTTGTTACTTACTGGTTATATAATTTTTGTTTAGGATGATAAAAAAGTTTTGGAAATGGACTTCAGTTCAGTTCAGTCGCTCAGTCGTGTCTGACTCTTTGTGACCCCATGAATTGCAGCTCACCAGGCCTCCTTGTCCATCACCAACACCTGGAATTCACTCAAACTCACTTCCATCGAGTCAGTGATGCCATCCAGCCATCTCATCCTCTGTCATCCCCTTCTCCTTCTGCCCTCAATCCCTCCCAGCATCAGTCTTTTCCAGTGAGTCAACTCTTCGCATGAGGTGGCCAAAGTATTGGAGTTTCAGCTTTAGCATCAGACCTTTCAAAGAACACCCAGGACTGATCCCCTTTAGAATGGACTGGTTGGATCTCCTTGCAGTCCAAGGGACTCTCAAGAGTCTTCTCCAACACCACAGTTCAAAGGCATCAATTCTTCAGCATTCAGCTTTCTTCACAGTCCAACTCTCACATCCATATATGACTACTGGAAAAACCGTAGCCTTGACTAGGTGGACCTTTGTTGGCAAAGTAATGTCTCTGCTTTTGAATATGCTATCTAGGTTGGTCATAACTTTCCTTCCAAGGAGTAAGCATCTTTTCATTTCATAGCTGCAATCACCATCTGCAGTGATTTTGGACCCCCCCCCCAAAAAATAAAGTTTGACACTGTTTCCCCATCTATTTCCCATGACGTGATGGGACCAGATGCCATGATCTTCGTTTTCTGAATGTTAAATTTTAAGCCAACTTTTTCATTCTCCTCTTTGACTTTCATCAAGAGGCTTTTTAGTTCCTCTTCACTTTCTGCCAGTTAAACACAATTTTTTTTTACCTATACATCACCACAATTTTTAAAAATTTATGAGAATCACTGACTTCAAGGAATTTGTTACTTATTTGAGAAGAAAGACATATAAAATTATTTATAATTTCATAGTAATAATCAATAACTTTTTACTTTACCATTTTGTCATCTCTCCCCCATAGTATGTATTTTCACACAAGTACATAAAAACATACATCTAAATTCCAGGTCAACAATTTTTTTTGTATTATAATGTTTTAGCATAATTGGTTATCAAATTTCTGCTCTCCTTGGTCTACATTTTCTCATGTGTGATTTATTTTGTCTCCTAATCCCCTGCCTCTAGGTTTGTAGCCACTCTTACACAGCTGCCTGATTTAAGTTCTATTCATATTACTCATCAATTTGAGAACTTTAATGACTCTCCATTGCCATGTTGTTTTTTCTACACTTTCAGGTCTTAAAATTTATTATAAGACCTTTTCTGATATGGCATAAAATTATATCTCCAGCCTCTTTACTCATTATACCATGATGCAAGTAATTTATTTTCCACATAAGAAACGTTTAACCATGAACTTTGTAGATGCCATTATCTCCATCTAGAATATACTACAACATCTATATATTTAGAACAGAAGTCTTAGCTTTTACCTTTGAGTAAAAGTCTTACCTTTTAGTCACATCATATCTTAATTAATTAAAATAGTTGCGCTTAATAGAAAGATTTTGCTGCAATCCTTCATACATGTTCTTTCTAGCTATAAAAACTCTGATAACAGAGTATGTTTCACTCATCCTTGCAACTCCAACACCAAATAAATTTGTGTTGACTAAATACATAAATAAATTGGGGAAAGGCTTTGACTATGAAAGAAAACTTTATTTTCAAAATCACACAGTAATCAGAACATTTAGCTTAGGAGCTGTTTCAAGGACTAACTCTTTTCAATCTATCAGTCACATTAGTAGCAGAACATATCTGCATAGAGATTGCTAATATATTAAAACCAATAAATAGTTTTGCTCTTTTAAGTTGGCTGAATTCATCCTATACAATCTCATTTACAAAAGGTATTCTTTGTCATATTTGCTCACAATAGGTTGTGTGTCAGATAGTATTTCCTTTATATATTAAATACTCACAAATGTCTATAGCTCATATTGTTTTAAAAAAGTGAAGATCATGTACATCTTTAGCCAATAGAATGAATCCTTACTGTAGTGAAATATTTAACTATAATAAAGCTAGTGAATCAGTGAAATTGGAAACCTAAAAAGAATTTCTGAAATCAGTCTACAGTAATCTATTGCTAAATCAAAAATTAGTCTGCTTGGGTCTTTAATTTTCAGAGAGAAACTTGATCACATTTTTGACATTATCATTTCTCAGAGGAAAAAATAAAAAAAAAATTAAAAAAAAAGAAGATCTAATTGGCCTGCACATACTCTTCTGAATCAGAACTGAGCAATTTGTAGCATGCTAGAATGGCACAGAGCCTGAACAAAAAGAGAGAAGAGCAATCAGCATTTTGTTTCATTTATTTTTCTTCCCATACCTGCTTTTTCCACAAGTTTTCTCAGGTTTCTTTGACAACATTATGCAATATGTGAAACAGCATATACAACCTCAGAACCACAACTTTACAAAATTCCAATCTGAGTGAATCAATAGCCCCCAGAGAAATGTCTAACATCTTACTTTCTACTTTAATTAAAGTAGAACATATAAAATTTCAAAAGTTAAATCTTAGAATAAAGCTTGTAACACAGAAAAGCAGTTTGTTCGCAAAGTCTACTCTAAGCTCAAATTCAGTTCCTGCTCCCCAAAATAACATACACACACAAATGCACATACTGCACACATGTAACTGCATGCCTTTTTTTCATCCTTGAATGTTTTTCATGTTTACTTTAATGAATATTCTCTTTATATTACTAGGAGAGTGAGCAATAGTTCACTGCTGAGTTAGTCATAAACTATATTACACTTTTTTTTTTTGAGACTCTTTCTCAAGTAATTAATAACTGTCTTTTATACTTGTTGGGACTTCCCTGGTGACACTAGTGGTAAAGAATCTGCCTGTCCATACAGGAGATGCAAGAGACATAGGTTCAATACTTGAGTTGGGAAGATCCCATGGAGGAGGAAATGGCAAACCCACTCCAGCATTCTTGCCTGGAAAATTCCATGGACAGAGGAGCCTGATGGGCTACAGTCCATGAGGACTCAAAGAGTCAAACACTACTGAGTAACTGAACAAAAATTCACTTCTTCCTGGACAAGCTCTTTACTGAAAACTAAATGAATTGTTCATAAATGCAAGCATAGAGAGTTTGAAACAAGCTGGGACCCTTTGTAGTGGTGCTTGCCCCTAGACTAACTTCTCCTGGAGCAACAAATTGGAAAAAACAAAAAATATAAGAGACTAAAAATAACTGCATGCATGCACAGTTGAGGCAAATAATGAACAATGCAACATGATACTGAGAGGGTAACAGGCAGGAAGGCCAGGGGTCTCCAAACGGGGGAAATAGCCTGCAAGTGTCAGACATTTTCTCTTTCTTAAGTGGCAGGAGAAAACAAACTAGCGATATTTTTTCCCTTCTCTATACAAATTTAAAGGAGGTTTCTCTTAAGATTCTGTGTTGCCATAATGATACCTGGTTTCACCTCAAGTTAACCAATGCCTTTTTCTTATGGAAATGTTTATCTTAAACTATGCTAATGTACTATGCATTTACCCCAAACTCTGTCTTCAAGTCGGTTCCGCCTTTTGGGCTCAACCTACTTGATAAACCAGTATGTTACACTCCGATATTGTTCCTCTAATCTATGTAAATGAAACTATTTGTATGGTGATCTGCCCTTCTTCAAGATTCAAGTTAATCATTTTATGGCCCAAGATCAACCATTTGGAGCCAAGGTTATCCCAAAATATTCTTATGGGTGTGGGGCCTGGTGCCATTCTAAGTTTTGAAACATTCCTTTCTTTCATTAACAGACTGCTGGTGACTATATAACATCCAGCTGAATACTAGCAGACGGGTACTCTTTCTGCCCCCTTCTGATGCCTATGTCAGAAGCTTTCTCTATCTCCTTTATACTTTAATAAAACTTTATGACACAAAAGCTCTGAGCGATCAAGCCTCGTCTCTGGCCCCGGATTGAATTCTTCTCCTCCGGAGGCCAAGAATCCCGGCATCGTNGCACCCTGTTTAAGGAACCAACTCACTACTCACCTTCCCCACTCCCAGCAAGCAAGCACTGGAACCTATTGTTTTCAACAGGTCCCCACACCACCTCCTCATTGCACCCTGTTTAAGGAACCAACTCACTACTCACCTTCCCCACTCCCAGCAAGCAAGCACTGGAACCTATTGTTTTCACCATGTCCCCACACCACCTCCTCATTGCACCCTGTTTAAGGAACCAACTCACTACTCACCTTCCCCACTCCCAGCAAGCAAGCACTGGAACCTATTGTTTTCACCATGTCCCCACACCACCTCCTCATTGCACCCTGTTTAAGGAACCAACTCACTACTCACCTTCCCCACTCCCAGCAAGCAAGCACTGGAACCTATTGTTTTCACCATGTCCCCACACCACCTCCTCATTGCACCCTGTTTAAGGAACCAACTCACTACTCACCTTCCCCACTCCCAGCAAGCAAGCACTGGAACCTATTGTTTTCACCATGTCCCCACACCACCTCCTCATTGCACCCTGTTTAAGGAACCAACTCACTACTCACCTTCCCCACTCCCAGCAAGCAAGCACTGGAACCTATTGTTTTCACCATGTCCCCACACCACCTCCTCATTGCACCCTGTTTAAGGAACCAACTCACTACTCACCTTCCCCACTCCCAGCAAGCAAGCACTGGAACCTATTGTTTTCACCATGTCCCCACACCACCTCCTCATTGCACCCTGTTTAAGGAACCAACTCACTACTCACCTTCCCCACTCCCAGCAAGCAAGCACTGGAACCTATTGTTTTCACCATGTCCCCACACCACCTCCTCATTGCACCCTGTTTAAGGAACCAACTCACTACTCACCTTCCCCACTCCCAGCAAGCAAGCACTGGAACCTATTGTTTTCACCATGTCCCCACACCACCTCCTCATTGCACCCTGTTTAAGGAACCAACTCACTACTCACCTTCCCCACTCCCAGCAAGCAAGCACTGGAACCTATTGTTTTCACCATGTCCCCACACCACCTCCTCATTGCACCCTGTTTAAGGAACCAACTCACTACTCACCTTCCCCACTCCCAGCAAGCAAGCACTGGAACCTATTGTTTTCACCATGTCCCCACACCACCTCCTCATTGCACCCTGTTTAAGGAACCAACTCACTACTCACCTTCCCCACTCCCAGCAAGCAAGCACTGGAACCTATTGTTTTCACCATGTCCCCACACCACCTCCTCATTGCACCCTGTTTAAGGAACCAACTCACTACTCACCTTCCCCACTCCCAGCAAGCAAGCACTGGAACCTATTGTTTTCACCATGTCCCCACACCACCTCCTCATTGCAGCAAGAGCCCTGACAAAGCCTTGCTAGAATTTCTTGTTTGGAATCTTATCAGTTTCTCTTGATAAGATAGACCAGGAACCCTAGTTGGTAATAAGTTGATCATCTCTGTTCTGTTACTTTTCTTTGGTGTTGGAGTCTGAGTTCTAGGGCACCATCTTGGACTGACTGTTCTCTAGCTCCTAGAAAAAAACTGGCAATGGCCTTGAGCATCTTTCACTTCTACTTTTAGTTATTGATTTGTAGATGACAGGAGTTCATTTTGGTTTATTTCCTTGATTTTGAAGGACCACATTTTAACTTCCTACTTTCCTAAAGAGTTACAAGGTTTTTTTGTTTTGTTTTGTTTTTTAATTTTTTAGTGGTTGCATATTTACTCATGTCTTTCTTTCTTTCCTTATTTGATCATTTAATTGGATATAAAATTTAAAATTCAAACTAATTTTATCTCATAATATTGAATGCAACGCCCCATTGTGGGGCATTGATAGTTGGGGGTCTGATGTTATTTTGTTTCTTAATCTACTTTTGTGACTTGTTTATATTGTATGTTTCATAGTAAGTATTGTTTCAAATCTGTTTGTTTCACTAAGAACTGATTGAACTTTCTGAGAATAAAATCAAAATTTTTATGGTAATTAGGCCAAAGTTGAATTTTTGATTGACTTCACTGAAGGAGAAGCAAGAGATAGCTAACATAGACTTGTTTCATAGAACAGTTGGAATAGACTTATTATTGTATATCTATTGCCTCTTTTCAGCATTAGGGTATATTATGAATATTTACTGCACTGCTTTTGCCACAGGTCCTTTCTAGACTTCCCAGATGGTCAGTGGTAAAGAATCCACCTGCCAAGCAGGAGACACAGGTTTGATCTCTGGGTCAAAGTACACTCCAGTATTTGAATACACTCCAGTTTTCTTGCCTGGGAAAATCCATGGACAGAGGAGCCTGGAGGACTGCAGACTATGGGTTCTCAAAGAGTTGAATATGACCTAGTGACTAAACAACAACAACAATGTCCTTTCTAAACACCTTTTCTTTCTGAAAGAAAGAAAAAAAGATACTATTTTAGCATATGTTTTCTGGTACATGTGATGCTTTTGTTCTGTTTTCGATTTTTTTGTCACCTAGACTCATCCCCTAGCTGGACTTGACTAACATTTAGGAGCCTGGGGGGGCCAGAGGAGTAGAAAAATTAACAGAAGCCACTTAACAGAAGCCTGACCCCAAGAAATTGATCCCGTTAGGACTCTATACCAACTTTTCAATATCTGAGCTGAGATAGGTAACAAACCAAAAGGCATTACAAATACTGTGAATGTGATTCAAACTATAGAGGAGATTAAAACAAACAAACAACAACAACAACAAAAACCCCACAAAAACAAAACAACATTCAGAAAACTGTCTTTTCTGGAAGCTGCAGAGTCATAGATCACATGCATGCATGCCAAGTTCCTTCAGGTGTGTTTGACTCTGTGTGACCCTACGGACTGTAGCCCACCAGGGTTCTCAGTCCAAGGGATTCTCCAGGCAAGAATACTGGAGAGGGCTGCCATGCCCTCCTCCAGGGGATCTTCCCGACCCAAGGGTTGAGCCTGCCTCTCTTATGTCGCCTGCACTGGCAAGAGGGTTCTTTACCACTAGGGCCACCTGGAAAGCCCTGTCATAGATCACAGGTGTGTGCTTCTCCTGTTCTTGCCTTTTGTTACTGCTGAGTTGTCTTGTTCTTCCTGCTGAGAGACCTTTGTTTATGGGACTCCTTAGTAACAGGAGATTCTATGCACGTGTGAAAGTGAAGACAATCCCCCAGATTTCTCTAACAAATGTTAAGTAGGCTCCCATGGGAAGGAGAAGCAAAAAGGATAGGAGCACATATTCTGGATTACTTACCTTGTTTGTGATGACATGACATCCTTGAGACACAAAACAGCTCTGAATGTTTTTGTTTTTGTTTTTGTTTTGTTTTATTAATTAAAAAAAATCAATTGAAGGATACTTGCTTTACAATGTGGTGTTAGTTTCTGATGTATAGCAGCATGAGATATAAGTATACATGTGTCCCCTCCCTCTTGAAATTCTCTCACAATCCCCACCCCATCTCACACCTCTAGGTTTTTGCAGAGTACTAGTTGAGCTCCCTGTGATATACAGCAACTTCCCACTAGCTGTCTGTTTTACATATGGTAGTATATGTGCTTCAACCTCTCCTTCCCCTACTATGTCCATAAGTCTATTCTCTATGTCTGTGTCTCTATTCCTTCCCTGCAAATAGGTTTATCATTACCATTTTTCTTGATTTCATATATATGTGTCAATATATATATTTGGTTTTCTTTTCCTGACTTACTTCAGTTTATATAACTGGTTCTAGGTTCATCTGCCTCACTAGAACTGACTCAAATGCATTGCTTTTTATGGTTGAGTAATATTCCATTATATATATGTACCACAACTTTGTTATCCATTCATCTGTTGATGGACATCTAGCTTGTTTCCATGTCCTCTGGCTATTGTAAGATAATGCTGCAATGAACACTGAAGTATATGTGTATTTTTTAATTATGATTTTCTCATGGTGTATGCCCAGTAGTGGAACTGCTGTGTCACACGTTAGCTTTATTCCTAGTTTTTAAGGAATCTCCATACTGTTACCCATAGTCATTGTATCAATTTGCATTCCCACCAACAGTGTAAGAGGTCTCCTTTTTCTCCATATCCTCTCCAGCACTTATTATCTGTAGATTTTTGATGATGGTCATTCTGACTAGTGATACCTCATTTTAGTTTGATTTGCATTTCTCTGATAATGAGTGATGTTAGGCATTTTTTTTTCATGTGTTTATTGGCTATCTGTATATTCTGCTTGGAGAAATGTATGCTTAGGTCTTATATTGTTTTTGATTTGGATTGTTTGTTTTTGTGATATTGAGCTACTTGTATATTTTGGAAATTAACTTTTTGTCAGTAGCTTCATAGGCAATCATTTTCTCCCATTCTGAGAGTTGTCTTTTCATGTTGTTTTTAGTTTCCTTTGCTGTGCAAAAGTGTTTAAGTTAAATTAGATTCCATTTATTTATTTTTGGTTTTCATTTCTATTACTCTAGGAGGTGGGTCAAAGAGGATCTCTCTGCAATTTATGTCAAACAGTGTTCTATGTTTTCCTCTACAAGTTTAATAACCTCTGGTCTTACACTTAGATCTTTAATCCAGTATGAGTTTATTTTTATGTATAGTGTTCTAATTTCATTTCTTAAAATCCCCTTTTCTTCTAATATGCTCTGTTTTTTCTTCTGGAAGTTTCTACTTCAAAGCCTCCTCAGCCTTTGCTTTGTGCCTATAAATGGATTCCTCCCTTTCTGAATTAAGTTTTTAATGAATATTTCTGTTATTTTTGAAAAAATTAAAATATTACTCAATCTCCAATTATGAATAATATGGAGTACTCATTTGCTAGCTGAATGAGTCCTTTCTAGACTGGAACCCAAGAAAAGTCTGTGAAAATAATGTAAATAATGCACTACAGAATTATGTATGTGATAATATCAATGTCAAAATATCTGTGATCTCCCATCCAAGTTCTAATCAGGCCCAACCCTGCTTAGCTTCCAATATCAGATGAGATTGGGCATGTTCAGGGTGATATGGTAACCACCATATGACCCAGCAATCCCACTACTAGCCATATACTCTAGAGTGTGTAACAGGTACGAAGGCCAGACGTCCCCAACAGGCAGGAGGAAATAAACTGTAAGTGGCAGACTTTTTTTTGTTGTTGTTGTTTTTTTCTTCTCTGCTGCTGCTGCTGAGTTGCTTCGGTCGTATCCGAATCTGTGCAACCCCATCTATGGCAGCCCGCTAGCTCTTCTGTCCCTGAGATTCTCCAGGCAAGAATACTAGAGTGGGTTGCCATTTCCTTCTCCAAAGCATGAAAGTGAAAAGTAAAAGTGAAGTTGCTCAGTCGTGTCTGACTCTTAGTGACCCCATGGACTGCAGCCTACCAGGCTCCTCCGTCCATGGGATTTCCCAGGCAAGAGTATTGGAGTGAATTGCCATTGCCTTCTCTACACAGAATTAAAATAAGCTTCTTTTAATTCTGTGTTGAGGACACTTGATTCTGCCTGACTTTTCTCAAACCTTGAACTAACCAATGCTTTTTTCCTTATGGAAATTTTTTTTTCTTAAGTTATGGTAATGAAACTATATATTTGCTTTCAAATCTGCCTTTCTTCAAAATGGTTCCACCTAATATTTTTTCTTTTCTCAATCCTTGGGCTGATAATGGCTCAACAAGCCAGTATTCACATCAATTGTCTTATGGCGAGGTTGACACACCTCATGCCATTTTATCTCAAAAATACATATTGTGGGAGAGGGGCCTGGTGAAACTCCCTCTGCCTTGAAGTGCTTTCCTTATCTGACTAACAACTTGCTAACAGACATAAAATGCCTTGCTAAAGGGGCAAAGGGGCATTTTTTCTGCTCTCTTCTGATGTCTATGTCACAGACTTACTCTATCTATTTCATACTTTAGTAAAATTTTGCTACACAAAAGACTCCAAGCAGTCAAACTTGGTCTCTGGTCCTGGATCGAAATCTTATCCTCTGGAGGTCATGAATAGGCATAGCACACAGCTTGTGGCAGCAATCTTTCACTATGAGGAACCAAAATTGAAAAAGACACATGTACTACAATGTTAACTGCAGCACTATTTACAATAGCTAGAACATGGAAGCAACCTAGATTTACATTGACAGATGAATGGATAAAGAAGTTGTGGTACATATATACAATGGAATGCTGCTGCTGCTGCTGCTGCTAAGTCACTTCAGTCATGTCCAACTCTGTGCGACTCCATAGACAGCAGCCCATGAGGCTCCCCCATCCCTGGGACTCTCCAGGCAAGAACACTGGAGTGGGTTGCCATTTCCCTCTCCAATGCATGAAAGTGAAAAGTGAAAGTGAAGTCGCTCAGTCGTGTCCGACTCTTCGCGACCCCATGGACTGTGGCCCACCAGGCTCCTCTGTCCATGGGATTTTCCAGGCAAGAGTGCTGGAGTGGGGTGCCATTGCCTTCTCCACAATGGAATGCTACTCAGCCATAAAAAAGAACACATTTGAGTCAGTTCTAATGAGGTGGATAAACCTAGAGCCTATTATTTAAAGTGAAATAAGTCAGAAAGAAAAATATAAATATAGCATACTATGTATAATCTAGAAAGATAGTACTGATAAATTTATTTTCAGGTCAGGAATGAGGAAAGACATAGAGAACAGACCTATGAACACGGAGGGAGGGGAGGAGGGACAGGGTAAGAAGTATGAAGAGAGTAACATGGAAATTTACAATACCAAATGTAAAACAGATCGCCAATGGAAATTTGCATATGATTCAGGGAACTCAAACAGGAACTCTGTGACAATCTAAAAGAGTGGGATAGGGAGGGAGATAGGAAGTTTAGGAGTGAGGGGACATGGGTGTGCCTATGGCTGATTCTTGTTGATATATGACAGAAAACCACAAAATTCTGTAAAGCAATTATCCTTCAATTAAAGAAAAAAATAAAGTGGCAAGAACAAATATCCATGATCATAAGAATTTCTTTGATCTGTTGTTATAGGAGCACTTGGGCTGGTGTAGCTCTAAACAGGTTATTTTTAACAATTGCATGAATTGATAATTCATATATTATGGAGAAATCAGGACAAGCTTCATATATACGTGCAAGCCAAGAAAGAGTTTGTACTGTCCACGTCTAGCTATGACTTACACAAAGGAACTCGGCTGTTGGTGAGAATCATACCCAAGACAGCATCCCAGCCAAACTGTCGCAAAGATTATGACAGACATACTCCCAAAACTTCACTTCAGAATCAGGAGAAGGACATTGTTTCAGTGTTAGTGTAGTTTCCAGCAGAG
>SJYX01000910.1:45842-59264 GCA_006410675.1 Oreotragus oreotragus
CTCTTCTTTTTACAGCTATTTGCAAGGCCTCCTCAGACAGCCATTTTTCTTTTTTGCATTTCTTTTTCCTAGGGATGGTTTTGATCCCAGTCTCCTGTACAATGTCAGGAACCTCTGTCCATAGTTCATCAGGCACTCTGTCTATCAAATCTAGTCCCTAAATCTATTTGTCACTTCCACTGTATAATCATAAGCGATTTGATTTAGGTCATATCTGAATTGTTTTTTGTTTTTCCCCACTTTCTTCAATTTCAGTCTGAATTTTGCAATAAGGAGTTTGTGATCTGAGCCACAGTCAGCTCCTAGTCTTGTTTTTGCTGACTATATAGAGCTTTTCCATCTTTGGCTGCAAAGAACATAGTCAATCTGATTTTGGTGTTGGCCATCTAGTGATGTCCACATGTAGAGTCTTCTCTTGTGTTCTTGGAAGAGGGTTTTGCTATGACCAGTGTGATCTCTTGGCAAAACTCTATTAGCCTTTGCCCTGCTTCATTCTGTACTCCAAAGCTGAATTTGTCTGTTACTCCAGGTATTTCCTGACTTCCTACTTTTGCATTCCATTCCCCTATAATGAAAAGGACAAACTTTGGGGGTGTTAGTTCTAAAAGGTCTTGTAGGTCTTCATAAAACTGTTCAACTTCAGCTTCTTCAGCATTACTGGTTGGGGCATAGACTTGGATAACTGTGATATTGAATGGTTTGCCTTGGAAATGAACAGAGATCATTCTGTCGTTTTTGAGATTGCATCCAAGTAATACATTTCAGACTCTTCTGTTGACTATAATGGCTACTCCATTTCTTCTAAGGGATTCCTGCCTGCAGTAGTAGATATAATGGTCATCTGAGTTAAATTCACCCATTCCAGTCCATTTTAGTTCACTGATTCCTAGAATATCAACGTTCACTCTTGCCATCTCCTGTTTGACCACTTCCAATTTGCTTTGATTCATGGATCTAAATTCCAGGTTCCTATGCAATATTGATCTTTATAGCATCAGATCTTGCTTCTATCACAAATCACATCCACAGCCGGGTGTTGTTTTTGCTTTGGCTTCATCCCTTCATTCTTTCTGGAGTTATTTCTCCACTGATCTCCAGTAGCATATTGGGCACCTACTGACCTGAAGAATTCCTCTTTCAGTATCCTATCATTTTGCCTTTTCAAACTGTTCATCGGGTTCTCAAGGCAAGAATACTGAAGTGGTTTGCCATTCCCTTCTCCAGTGGACCACATTGTGTCAGACCTCTCCACCGGGACCCGCCCGTCTTGGGTGGCCCCATACGGATGGCCTAATTTATTGACTTAGACCAGGCTGTGGTCCATGTGACCAGATTGGCTAGTTTTCTGTCTTCCTTCTGATGCTCTCTCTCCAGGCCCACTGTCTTACTTTGGTTTTTCTTACCTTGGATGTGGGGTATCTCTTCGTTGCTGCTCCAGGAAAACGAAGCCGCTGCTCCTGACCTTGGATGTGGGGTATCTCGTCTCTGCCGCCTCTCCTGTGTTGCTCAGCCACTGCTAGCCGCTCCTGCATTGCAGCTACCGCTTGCCCCTCTGCCTCTCGCCACTCAGTCACCGTGCCCTCTCTCAGCACCTACCGTCTTATCTGGGCTTCTATATTTGTTTATAGACTATTACAATATAATGGATATAATTCTCTGTAACATACACTACTTCCTTGTTCATCGATTTTATGTATAGTAGGTTGTATCTGTTAATCTCATACTCCTAATCTGTTTCTCCTCCCTCTGCTCTCTCCTTTGGTAACCGTATCTCTTTCTGTCTTCTGTATCTTTTAGATTCCACATATGAGTGATATCACACAATACTTGTATTTCTCTTAGTTCACTAAGCACACTGTTCTCTAGGTCCATCTACATTGCTGCAAATGGCAGTGTTTCATTCTTTTTCTGAGTAATTTTTCCTTTCTCCCTTTATACACCCTAAGTATATGTATTGAACTTTTTTCATGTCTTGTTATCTACCATTTCCTCTTTACTCATTTTCACAGAGTTTTATTTATATGATCTCTTCAAACCTATTAGAACACTGTTGATTATTCTATTCTTTTCTTTTTCCTTGGCTGGTTCCAGTAGGCATGTTATATCTATGATTTTTCATTTTTCTCTTCTAAATATTTCCAATAGCTTGATCCATTTTCATCTCTGAATTTGATGTGCTGTTTGTTGAATAATGATGTGGTATTTTGCAGTGTGATCTTGATAAACTTAGGTTAAGTTTTTGTTTTCTTTTTTGACTTTGGAACCTGAAGAGCAAAACTTCCTGCTCCAGAAATCTATCTCCATTGTCTCCCATCTTTAGCAGGTCATCGTGGCTCACATCAAGTACTGTAACTAACAGCTTTCTAGGTCTGTGATGTGACAGAGGCAGCTTCCACTTTCACTGTGGCCACAGTCATTTATAGCAGTCTCCCCAAGATTGAGTGCCAGGTGCTACAGCCTGAAAATATTTGACAGTACCTGCACCTTAAGCTCTGTATTTTCTTGGCTTCTGTGTTCTTTTCCATCTTGCCAACCAATTGGCATAGAGAATTAAATCTAATCACTATAATCCTAGCATCATTTGGGGCCCCTTTCAAAACTGTAACATTCAATTATAGAATAAAAAGCAGAGACATTACTTTGTCAACAAAGGTCCATCTAGTCAAAGCTGTGGTTGTTCCAGTAATCATGTATGGATATGAGAGTTGAACTATAAAGAAAGCTGAGTGCCTGAGAATTGATGCTTTTGAACTGTAATGTTGGAGAAGACTCTAGAGAGTCACTTGGACAGCAAGGAGATCCAACCAGTCCATCCTAAAGGAAATCAGTCCTGAATATTCATTGGAAGGACTGATGTTGAAGCTGACACTCCAATACTTTGGCTACCTGATGCAGAGAACCAACTCATTTGAAAGGACCCTGATGATGGGAAAGATTGAAGGTGGGAAGAGAAGGGGACAACAGAGGATAAGATAGGTTGAATGGCGTCACCAACGTAATGGACATGACTTTGAGTAAACTCTGGGAGTTGGTGATGGACAGGGAGGCCTGGCGTGCTGCAGTCCATGGGGTCACAAAGAGTCGGACACAACTCAGTGGCTGAACTGAACTATAGAAATATTTATTAATCTGACATCTAAAGAGATATGAGAGGATTCTCATATTATCGTTTTGACCCACATGGATTTTAATCCACATTTTCTCATTATTCTTCACCCCTCTGGTTTCATATTTGGACTGCTAATGTTGTCTTTTTGGTTTTTTATTTATTTATTTATTTATTTTTAATTTTTTTTTTAATTTTTTTTGTGTTAGTAATTTTTTTTTGTATTTATTTATTTCTTTACACGAACTCCCAAACATGAACCCCCCTTTTTTTTTTTCCTTAGCAAACTCATATACAGACAAATGACATTAGATATTTACAATTGGAACACTCTGTTCCAAAGGATTAGTAAAAGTGAATTTTATAAGTTTATAGAAATATGATCAAATATTTAAAGTGTTTTGGGATACTACATTTACTTCAAATACTATTTTACAGCAGGAATTCTGATGTTTCCATGTCCATGTCTGTGAACTAACAATTGATCTTCTGTGTGAAGAAGGTGTCTCACATTAAAGTACAAGAATGTTTACTAATTATCTGTGACTATTTTCTGCTTAGATGGGGTCACTATTTGTGATTCAGCTGAACCATCCATTTAGCTTGGGTGATATCTTAGTTAAGGAGATTGATCTGTCAGGGTTGGAAAGGTCTAAACTTCCCAGCAATGATGTTTATATCAGTATATTTATCCATGATTTATATTTTAACATTTCTAAGTAGAAGGATGGATGCTGCAACTATATTTTGAATGAACAGAAATGCTGGTAATCCTTCAATGTAATCTCTCTATACAAGGAACTATCATTTATTAACACTTTGCTATAAAATTGTATCATACCAATCATATAATCCTATTTCTCTAATTTCTATATTTTTATATATACATAGATGAGTCACTAACAAAAGCATACTTACTAGAAAATCTTCTCAGTGGAAATCAGCTTTTAAAATAATATTTTAAATGATACTAAACACTACTTTTCAAAACATTGACTCATGTGTTGCTGCTGAACCAACAAAGAGCCAATAATAGCTTAATTCAAACCAGTGATAAAATACAATTCATAAAGATCAAAACCAAACTCTCTGAGTAGAGATTCCATCTGTGCCCCTCTTCAGTGTTTTTCTATACTCCAGGGATAGGCTTTTTTTGGTGAAGCTTTGCATTAAAATTATTTTCAGTGATGATTTTTTTCTGATCCTCTTTTGGGAATGAACTAAGAAAACATTCATAACCTCCTTCTTTGTCATGAATTTTGTATCCTCAGAGGACTAGATGACAAATATTGACACAATCTTACAGTACTCATGTACAAATCCATGTCTGCAACTGAGTTTTGCAATTAGGATTTTTCATTGCTCTCGGAAATTGTTCATAATGTAATATTTATTTGTGTAGAGTAAAATGAATAATATTTACTAATGTCAATCATATATAATATAAACCCTATATAGACAATTAATATAATATTTAACATTTCATAATCGCTTTTAAAATGCATCAATTTAAGGAACTATTTTGAGGGGATAACTTTCAAACCTTTATTCCTGCCAATGGTGACTTATGGAAGAATGTGACAAAATGAGTTTACATACATGAACATCCTTCATGGCAGCACTGTTCCCAGTGGCAAAGACATGGGCAGAACCGAAGTGTATGTTAACAGATGAGTGGATAAAGAAAATATGATACATATCACAAATCTAGCTAGCTATACACACACTCATGTACAGTACAATATTATCCAGTCTTAAAAAAGAAGTAAATCTTGCCATTTGTGATAACCTGCAGGGCATTATTTTTTGGGCTCATGGTGACTTCAGCTATGAAATTAAAAGACGCTTGCTCCTTGGAAGAAAAACTATGAACAACCTGGACAGTGTGTTAAAAAGCAGAGACATTACCAACAAAGGTCCGTCTAGTCAAGGCTATGGTTTTTCCAGTGGTCATGTATGGATGTGAGAGTTGGACCATAAAGAAAGCTGAGCGCTAAAGAATTGATGCTTTTGAACTGTGATGTTGGAGAAGACTCTTGAGAGTCCCTTGGACTGCAAGGAGATGCAACCAGTCCATCCTAAAAGAAATCAGTCCTGAATATTCATTGGAAGGACTGATGTTGAAACTGAAACTCCAATACTTTGGCCATCTGATGTGAAGAACTGACTCATTTGAAAAGACCCTGATGCTGGGAAAGATTGACGGTGGGAGGAGAAGGGGACGACAGATGAGATGGTTGGATGGTATCACTGACTCAATGGACATGAGTTTGGGTAAACTCCGGGAGTTGGTGATGGACAGGGAGGCCTGGTGTGCTGCAGTCCACAGGGTCACAAAGAGTCAGACATGACTGAGCAACTGACCTGAACTGACTGCGGGGCATTATACTAGATGACATGAGCGAGACAGAGAAAGACCAGTACAGTATGGTATCTCTTACTTTTGGAATCTGAAAGAAAAAAATGAAAGTCAAACTTTTATTAGAGTGAAATGTTGGCTGTCAGAGGCTAGAGGCTGGGGGAAACAAGAAGATGCTGGTTGAAGGACACAAATTTTCAGCCATGACATGAATAAATTCTAAAGATCCTACACAGCATAATGACTATAGTTAATAATTCTGTATTGTTTACTTGCACTTTCCTAAGAGGTTAGATTCTAAGCATTTCCACACACAAAAGAAAGATGATAATGTGAGGTGATAGATGTGTTAATTAATTTGATTGTGGAAATCCTTTCACAATGTATATGTATGTTAAACCATCGCATTGTACACTTGAAATATAATAAATTTTATTTGTCAGTTATACCCTAGTAAAGCTGGGGAGAAAACATGAAGATCTTAAGCTGTATACAGGGAATATTACTGTTTCTCTTCTGACCTTCTAGCAATATTGTTTAATGAATAAATTTTATTTTCTGGGAAAAGTCAGGGTGCAGTGTTGAACACATCCTATGTCTAACTTCATTTTGCTCTTCTGTTTGATTCCTCTTGAATGTACTGCAATACGTAGCGAAAAGCATTTGGTTTCTTATCAAAAATCGCAGTCTTCAATGTGTGCTTTGATTATTTTGTTTTCAGAACATCAAGAATACCTTTAAAAACTTAAACAACACTTTAGAATGAATTGACACTGCTGGAGACTTTTTTCTTTTACAACATCTCAATAGAGAAGACATTTCGACATATAGTTCTCTCATTATACTGGAATTAAATGGTAAATAAAGATTACTGCTTTGATTTCTAGCAATATACACTTGGTGAATGGTGCAATTTATAATTTTAGGCAAATTTATGCCATTAGTAAGTTCAATTTTTTTCCCCTTGTCCCAACAGTTAGCATTGAGATTATTCACAAATATTCATTTGTACCTTTTCGTATCTTATAGAAACTTTGCTTTTAAGGTTTCTTTGATAAAATTACTGGATAGGAAAACTGCCTCCTTTGTCAGTTATTTTATCTGACGTAGCAAGTGGCAAAGCAAAGACTCGAGAGAGAGCTCATGCGTCAGGTTAGTTAATTGTGAGGGACCACAACTAAGGCATTTCCAGGGCTCCAGCTCTGAATACATCCCACAGGCTCATGTGCCTCTTGGCTGATATCTGAGCCTAGATCAAGAAGAATTTTCTCCAAATCCATGACAGCAATACTGGTTATATACTAAGCCAATACCCATGAAAATGCTGGGAAACAGTCCTACAGGGAACCCCAGCTGCGTGTGTTGGCTAATTCTACATTTCCAACAAATATAATAAAGCTTCCAAGAAACTTCAAGCCAAATTTCAAGCTCAGGCACAGGAAATATATTAACGTCTACCTTCTATTCTTCCCTTCATCTCGGTTTTCCATCTTAATTGGAAATAGTTTATAAGTAGAGTCATTAAATAAAAATATCATCTTGCCAGATAGTGTGTTAGGATGCTGGACACAGAGCTCGGGATTCTGGTTTTGCTTTTTGCTTTTATAAATATTCCTACAAACATCAGGAAAAGAATATCTCCCTACAACCCTGGCCAGTTGTATGCATCTATGTGGTAGAAAATAGGTCTCATCCAACTGAAAAAGAAAACCACTTTGAAGTTAAAAAAAATAGGAACTCACTCTGATGACCTAGATGGGTAGGATGACCTAGGAGGGAAGCTTATGAAGGAGGGGATATATATATATACACACACACACGTATAGCTGATATGGGCTTCCCAAGTGGCTCAGTGATAAAAAAAAATCCACCTGCCAATGCAGGAGATGCAAGAGACATGGGTTCGATCCATGAACTGGGAGGATCCCCTGGAGAAGGAAATAGCAACCCACTCCAGCATTCATGTCTGGAAAATTCCATGGACTGAGGAGCCTGGTGGGCTACAGTCCATGGGGTCGCAGAGTCAGACATGACTGAGCAACTGAGCACAGCTGAATGCTGCCAGGAGCAGCAGCAGGGGTGGAAGGGGGTTGTCAGGGGTAAGCAGAGCATGCCTGTGGTGCCCATTTAAGTCTGAAAGCTTCTCCAGTCTGTGAGATGGTGAGAAGGTAAGCCATAGTGAGTCTGCTTGCAGGCTGGAAGATGGCAAGGCAGGCCGTGGGTAGAGCGAAGACAGGACGATAGGAATCCTCTTCCCTGGGAACTAAACACTCACCCTGAATCTGCCTATTTGAACGACT
This sequence comes from Oreotragus oreotragus, assembly GCA_006410675.1. Taxonomy (NCBI): domain Eukaryota; kingdom Metazoa; phylum Chordata; class Mammalia; order Artiodactyla; family Bovidae; genus Oreotragus; species Oreotragus oreotragus. Next base: position 53,608 of record SJYX01000910.1, read on the forward strand.
AGTTATTTACTTGCTCAAATCTCTCATATGACAGTTACAGACTCAAAGTTCGAAAGCGGGCTGAAACTTTTTTGTAACACTGGTGTTGAAGGAAATTATTTCTTCATAAGCTAATCTTTTTTAAAGGAAACATGCTTTGAACCACAGCATTTCTGAGTCTATTTAATAATAAGCACTTTCACCAGAAGGTTCAGTAGAATTTTGATTCTCTATCAGACACAGCAGGTATCAAAGCAAAGGGAGAAGTAAGTGCTTTAGACTCCATTCTGCAAAGTGAATAAAGCTGGTGCCCGCAGATTGGAGGCACTGCCTAAAGTTTTCCTTTCCTTCAGATGTCAACCTAACTTGTAATGAAGCAGAACACTGGCGATTTATCCCACTTTATTTTCTAGAGAAAGTAACTTGTGTCCTTTGAATAAGTCTAAACAATTATGAACAGATGACACTTAAAAGGTCCATTAACCAGTCAATTAAAATGCAGACTATTTTTCCCCTCTGGGCATTAAATATGCTATAAGTAGACTTGTTTCCCAAGCCAGTTCACAAAGCCTAATCCCAGCTTTGTTACCATGGGGGAATGCATTTGTAAGTTTATATTAGGGCTTTCCAATAAGTCAGCTCTTCTGATCAGGCAATAGGAAAAGGAGCGAGAGAGGATGTGAGATGGTTGGATGGCATCACCAACTCAATGAACATGAGCCTGAGCAAACTCCAAAAGACAGTGAAGGACAGGGAAGCCTGGCATGCTGCAGTCTATGCGGTCGCAAAGAGTTGGACGTGATTTAGTGACTGGACACAACAACAACATTAGGACTTCAAGAAAACATTCCCCACTGGTGATGGCCCTCCAAATAACAAACTGTGCCAGAAGGATAAGGGCCGATTTTCTTGGAAACATCTAATCTTTTTAGTTCACTGTGCATCTATGTCTATATAAGAAAATGGATATCCAAAGTCATCTGTTCTGAATTGGAGAATGGAATTTTCACTGTGGAAATCATCAGGATGCGATGTGTGTGTGTGTGTGTGTGTGTGTGTTAGTGGCTCAGTCATATCTGACTCTTTGTGACCCCATGGACTACGGTTCTCCAGGCTCCTCTGTCCATGGGATTCTCCAGGCAAGAATACCAGAGTGGATAGCCATTCCCTTCTCCAGGGGATTTTCCTGACCCAGGGATCAAACCTAGGTCTCCCGCATTGCAGGCAGATTTTTTTTTTTTTTTACCATTTAAACAACCAGGGGTATTGAAGGGAAATTTTTACTTTTAGAAAATAGATAAATACCATAGAATTATTCCTTTTACTCGTGGGTATTGGATATAATTATTATACAGTTATAAGCGACTTTTACAGAACAAAGGGAAAGGGAAAAAACTGCCTAGAGCAACATGAATTAACTCTTATTTTACTATGTTACTAATGGACTTCCCTTACTCATCAAACCAATTTGATAAGAAACATTTTATAATAATTGCACTAACTTTTATGCAAATTTTAAATGGTACCCTTAAAAAATCTTTCCCTCAATTATAATTAATCTTGAATATTTAATTCACTTTTGCATAACTTAAGCAAAGCTTATCTTTTTTTCTTGCCTAGGGCTCCTTGAACTTTAATTAGTATACATCGTATCTTAAAATTTTGGTGTTGCTTTCAAGGAGCAATAATTTTGATCCATTTAAACTCACCATCATCAGATACAGGTTCCATATAATAATAATTACATTGCAAAAGAGAATAAAAGTGAGAAAAATGAGGGAATTTTTTCAAAATTCAATTTCTTATTTGTAGGTGTTCTGTAAAATGTAACAGATGAGCTCTAGTATTTCTACAGTGTTTCTGTGATGTGTGTATGTGTTAATTGCTCAATCTCCAACTCTTTTGTGACCGCATGGACTGTAGCCTGCCAGGTTCCTCCATCTATGGAATTTTCCAGGCAAGAATACTGCAGTGGGTTGCAATTTCCTCCTCTGTTTCTGTGATACATATCTGCAATTCAGATGTAACAGAAAATAAGAAAAAAAGCAAGGACTCTAAGTAATACAGAGAATGAAACTGTATCTTTTACAGATCTGTCTCTTATACACATCTAGATGTGTATAAGAGACAGTTTGTGACCTCATGGACTGTAGCCTGCCAGGTTCCTCCATCTATGGAATTTTCCAGGCAAGAATACTGCAGTGGGTTGCAATTTCCTCCTCTGTTTCTGTGATACATATCTGCAATTCAGATGTAACAGAAAGTAAGAAAAAAAGCAAGGACTCTAAGTAATACAGAGAATGAAACTGTATCTTTTACAGATGGCCCAAGACCTGTCCTACTTGTACTCTGATGGGCAGAAAACCAGCACAGGTCTTCTGAGGGGACTGAGCCCTCCCATTCAGGCTTCATGACAGGTTCCTACTGGGCACTGACTTAGGAACAGCCAAACCACAGTTTTGTAACAACTATAATGAGAGCCTTGTGCAAAACGATGAACTGGCCCACCAAATTTCCTTTCTAGAATTTGAAGAAATGTAAAATAATTGGCCAGCTAGCAATGGCAGCTGAAACAAAGCTTATGATAGAGTTGGAGGGCCAAATATGGGGCCCTGTGAACACTGCAGTTGCATTAGTTTGAGGGGTTTCAGTTGTAAATAACAGAAAACAGCACAGAATCTGCCTTTACGAAAAGGGAAATCAGTGGGTCCCCCTGAATGAAAAGTACGGAGTTAGGTGCGGGCATGATCGAGAGGCTCCAGAAAGATAGCAAGATCTGGCATGTTGGTCCTTCCAAGGGCTCTCTCTCCACTTTGGCTTTCACCTAAGGCTGCCCCATCCATCATCTCAGAAATTTTCCTGGATGGCTGGCCAGCATTATACTCATTTCTGTAGAACAATCTCAGCAGCCATGGGTTGAAATATTGACTGTATATGGAGACGGATGAGCTTGCTTGAATCCAAACAGAAACCAGATTCTGTTGAAAAGGGATGGGGTGGGGTTTGCCCACAAGAAATCAGTTGCTAACAAAGCAAGCAGTGTATATCCATCACAGAATTTATGAGATTATAAGAAGTGTAAGCAGAGCAATCGAGTTGGTTTGAGGGTTAAAAGGGAAAAAAATGAGTGCTTCAAATATGTGACTGCAGAGCATATTGGTTGATTGAGTTGTGTCTTTTAAAGTGCGTTGAATCAAGAACTCCCTCTGGACCCAGTCTCAGTGAGATCCACACCTGTTAGGCAAGGTGACCATGCTTCTCAGCTTGTTCAGCAGAGGACCAGTTCACCCCTGTTATACTCCTGTTATTCTCAAAAATGACCCAGTTTTCTGGTAAATTATATGCTCATCCTACTGAGATGGCACCTACTTTGGAATTTCCACACATTTTTCCCCCTATTTTCATGCACAGCTTTATAATATGTTGGGTTTACATGGGTTTATTTGAGGCTGCCTTTGTAGAAGGCATTTCTATCAGGAGGAAATTCCAAGATAAGTGGGAGGCCAGGCAGCACATTCTACTAAGTAGGACTAAGGTGAGAGAGTAAGGGTGAAGGTCCTGCAAGAAAGGTCAGCAAAGCCGACTGGATGTTCCCACCCCAAATGAAGGGCTTCCCTGGTAGCTCAGTGGTAAAAGAATCTGCCCACAGTGCAGGAGATATGGGTCTGCAAGTTCAATCCCTGGGTTGGGAAGATCCCCTGGAGAAGGAAATGGCAACCAACTACAGTATTCTTGCTTGGGAAATTCCATAAACAGAGGAGCCTGGCGGGCTACAGTCCATGAATTAGCAACTAAACCACCACCCGAAACAAACTTTGAGGGGTGGGGCATGCAATGCATAGGGTCATAGAGGATATCTAGGGGCCTGAGAGGTCTGAAACATTATGTTCTGGTGAGAGGTAACTGACCTTGGTTTTTCTTTACCCACCTTGGTTTTGCCTTTCATCAGTTCTGAGCTAGAGAATGACATTTCTTAAATTCACAAGAGTTTTACTTTATTTATTTGCTTCTTTATTTTTGCTAGTTTATTGATAACCAAGAAGTTGAATTGTAGAGTCCCTTGCTATGAATAGGCCAAATTACTACACAGTTGCTAAGAGAAAATCTAGGAATGAGTCAGTCAGTAAGTCTGGAGACACTACCATAAACTTAATTATTGTGTTATAGTATTAATATATTGTTTGTAGCCTTTCTATACATAGATACAAAGAGTGATTTATTAAAAAACAAACTTTCCGTTTTCCTTTTGAATAGTAATGTGTCAAGGAACTCTAAAGAGAACAGATGATACAGATGAGAAACAGAAAAACTTAAAGTTATGAGAGAATGACCATTATTTCTTGTGTTGCTCCAAGCACTGTGCCATGCTGTCTTATGTGGTATCATTTCTATATTATCTACTTTATTTTTTCCTGGAAAGAAAACAAGCTTCTATCTTTTATAAGCCACAACACCTCAAAGGCCCACATCACCACCCCTCCTTCTTACCCCCTGAACTGTGTTTTCTACACACTTGGTAGCCTAGTTGCAGAGGCTGGGTCTTTGTTATGCTCAAGGTGTGGCCCATGGACCGGAAGCATTGGCATTATCTTAGAACTTGTTAGAGATGTAGAAACTTTGTACTCACCACAGACTCACTGAAAATAATTTCTCTGCTCACAAGATCCCAAGTGATTCACAGGCATGTACAAGATTGAAAAGTCCTGGACTAAAACATTCTCCAAAAAAAACTTTTTTGGTCATACTTGTCTTTGTACCCTAGGTTCACCTGCTCATCTCTATCTTGTATCTCCATCCAGCTCCTCTATCTTCCTCTCCTGGTATTGAAAGTGCTCCTTCTTGGCACAGATATGCACCCTTTAAATAACTTTTGGACCTCAATTTTTATACTGATCTGTACCATCTGTGCTACAGTGTTCTGACCTACCCTTTCAGGGGTTCTTTATAAAGTCCTCCTTTAGGGAAATGTTGCTGTATTTAAACAAACTCCTTTTCACCTTGAACATTTTTCTCCATCACTTCTGTACATTTGTGACTACAAATCTAGTTTCTCCATGTAGAAAGCATTCTAGAGTAAAGTTGACAACAGAAGCAAGTCATTTTCCTATTCTACTCAACTCATGATTAAAGAGAAGAGTTTATAACATTCCATAATTCGAAACCATTATTTTAAAAGATTTGCAGTAAACTCTTGTCTGATGTACTCACTTCTAGGATTTTCTGACCACTGACTCAAAGAGGATGGGTGGGGGAGAAAGAAGCAGAAGAGTTTTAAGAATGAATGAGTTGAAGTGGGATTTCCTTCAAATGGGTAAAATCTGATGATTCAGTTCCTCTGGGAAATATAGACAGTTAAAAATAAGCCATGAGTATACTCCAAAAAGTTAATGTTTTTTCTGGCCTCTGAACTACAGTACACATTCTGAGAATTTTTTTCAGACATTCTGAGAACTTGGGGCACCTTCCTATTTCAGCCATGATACATGCCTTAGTTCAGGTTGCCTATTTTCCCAAGGCAATCTTGTTCCTTATCATCTGATGCTGGCTTTTATTGACCTTGAAGGACCAGTTTTAATTCTATATCTTCTCGATGTATTGCTTAACTCCAAAAATTTTTCTTCTCATTCTTCGTACTTCTATTGCCTTTGTGTGTGTGTGTGTGTGTGTGTGTGTGTGTG
>SJYX01000910.1:63360-86214 GCA_006410675.1 Oreotragus oreotragus
TCTAGGTTGGTACAGAGCCCCTGTTTGAGTTTCCTGAGCCATAGAGCAAATTCGTGTTGGCTATCTGTTTTACATATGGCAATGTAAGTTTCCGGGTTACGCTTTCCATACATCTCACCCTCACTTCTGAGTTATTTATCTGAAGAAAATATGAACTCAAAAACCTATCTTGACCCCTATGTCCATTGCATTATTTATAGTAGCCAAGGCGTGAAAACAACCTAAGTCCATCAAGGAATGAATGGATAAAGAAAATGTGTGGTATTTATACACACAATGGAATATAATTTATCCATTAAAAAAATGAACAAAATCTTACCATTTTCAACAACATGGATTGAGCTTGAGGACATTATGCTAAGTGAAATGAGTCAGACAGAGAGAGATAAATATCATATAGCCTCACTTATATGTGGAATCTTAAAACAAACACAAAGGCCAAGATCTCAAGGATACACAGAATGAGTTGGTGGTTGCCAGAAGGGGTCAGTAGCGAAAGGGCTGAATGAGTAAAGGGGTGAAAATGTACAAACTTCCAGCTGTCAAATAAAGACATCGACATGTACCGCATGGCAACTATGGTTAATTACACTGTATTGCACAACTGAAAGTTAATAAGAGAGTAGATCTTAAAAGTTTTATCAGAAGAAAAAAAAAAACTTCTGTAACTATGTATGGTGAGGAATGTTAATAGACTTATTGTGGTGGTGACTTCACAATATATTCAAATATAGATTCATTGTATAGCATACTTATGACAAATACAATGTTGTATGTCTGTTATACCTCGATAGAAAAAGAAAGAAAGAAAGAAGAAACTCTAATTGTGTCTTTGTTCCTATCACTTGAAAGCAATTTCTAATTGAGACCCAGGCTTTTACTTCAGGGATGTTGATCTGTACACATTTGTATGACTGATGCAAACTTTGGTGGGAGAAATTACTCTTTAAATTTTAACTTGTGCTCAACTGAAACACTGTCTACTTAATTTAGGTCTCATTTTTTTTCATTGAATACTTTATTTTTAATGAATAGGGAATTAATATTCTAGAAGAAAAGCAACACATCTGGCTTCTAAGTCTGTAAAGATATTCTCCGGAGATAGTATTGCAAGCAGATTTAGGGATTAAGAAAACCTCTAACTAATTAAAAGGGACTGAGAATTTCGAAATGATGCCAGTCACAGACCTTTTGGGAATCTCCATTGTCTCTGAAATAGAACAATTCTAAAGGGCAACTTACTGAGTCTTATCAGAAGTTGCATGAATTTTTAAACTCACCTTTGGACAAGACCAACACAGAAGCTGGAGTGCTTTATATATAGCTGCACAGTATTCAACAGGATCTATCTAGAGATTCCAGACCAGCACTATTCAACAGAAATATCCCATGAGACACATACTAGAGGTAATTTTTCATTTGATGACAACCACGTTTTAAAAAGAGAAACGAAAAAGGTGAAATTAATTTTAATAATATTATATTTCTTTCTTCATCTATACTAAGTACTCATGACCAAGTATATATTTTACACTTATGACACACCTCAGTTAGAGTAGTTTTTTTATCTGGCAGGCCCATTTGACCAGGGACTGCTATACTCAACAGTACTTTGGCCACCTGATGCGAAGAGCCAACTCATTGGAAAAGACCCTGATGCTGGGAAAGACTGAGGGCAGGCGGAGAAGGGGGTGACAGAGGATGAGATGGTTGGATGGCATCACTGACTCAATGGACATGAGGTTGAGAAAACTTTGGGAGACAGTGGAGGACAAGAAAGCCTGGTGTGCTGCAGTTCATGGGGCTGCAAGTCAGACACAACTTAGGGACTGAATGACAGCAATAACAGCTCTTGAGCTCTGATCTCTCCTGTCTTTCTCTTTATTCCACAACGTCATTGCCTGCATTTCTAACTCAGCTCTTTCTTTCCCATTTTAACTTTCTTCTGTCTGTCTCCCATCTTCATATTTGGGGCTTCACTAGTGGCTCAGATGATTAAAAAAAAAAATCCACCTGCAAGGCAGGAAACCTGGGTTAGATACCTGCATTGGGAAGATCCCCAGGAGGAGGGCATGCAACCCACTCCTAGTATTCTTGCCTGGAGAATCCCCATGGACAGAGGAGCCTGGGGGGCTATAATCCATGGGGTTGCAAAGACTCGGACACGATTGAGTGACTAAGCACAGCACAGCATTGCTCAGCTGCTTCACAATTTTTCTAGATTCAAGTAAAACAGTATTCTAACTAATATGCAGCAGTTTCCCCTTATCCACAGGGGATATGTTCCAAGGTCCCCAGTGGATGCCTGAAACTTTGGACAGGCATCCACTGGGGGCCTTGGGGAAACCTGTATATACTATGTTTTTTCCAATACATACATACCTATGATGAATTTTAATTTATAAATTAGGCACAGTATTAAATCAACAACAATAAATAATAAATAGAACAATTATAATGTAATAAATACCATGTGAATGTGGTCTCTCTCTCTCAAAATGTCTTATTGTACAAACTTAACACCTTGTTCAACTTAACTAAATACCTGTGACCCAGGGTGGCTAAAACGTCTGCACGTTTGCGCTGTGACAGCGAAACTGGCACAGGTTAACTTTTCCTTCACAGCCTCACGGAGGACTCAGTCTCACCATGGATCTCGGCAACTTCAGCAGACAGTTTTTTTCATTCCCTATTGAGTGCAGAATTCTCACCCTTTCACTTAAAGAGAGCACTTCATAGCTTCTCTTTGGCATATCTGTATCTGAATTGATGGCATCGCTTGGGCTTTGGGACCATTATCAAGTAAAATAAGGGCTTCTTGAATACAGGATTCTGGCCTGGAAAGTTCTATGGAGTGAGGAGCCTGGTAGGCTACAGTCCATGGGGTCACAAAGAGTCGGACACGACTGAGTGACATCACTTCACTTCTTGAATACAAGCGCTGCAGTACCTGACATGACAGCTGATCTGATCACGCAGATGGCTTCTAGGCGGCTAACGGGGAGGTGCACAGGACAGATGCAGGATTCACTGTCTAGAAAAGGATGGAGCAAGATGGCAGGAGAGCCCATCACGCTCCCAGAGCTGTGCCGGTTTAAACCTTAACAATTGTTTCTGAAATTTTTCATTTAACAGCCTCAGACTACAGTTTACCACAGAAAGGGAAACTTTCACGGATGAGAAGGGACCAGTATGCTCACTACTAAGCAGTTAATTAACTTAATATTCATGTCTGAATAGCTGAATAACTTAAATATTCAGTTAAGACGTTGTTTAGGAACTAGTGGGGATGACAGGTAATCTTCCGGGAAAGCCTTCTCTCATTCTGAAATCAGTTTTTCTTTCCTGCAATACCTTCCTGACCTCCAGTGAGCTGGAGGAGAGCTCTCTTCAGTCCAACTGCTAAATGCTTTGGACTGAGCCATTCCTGTCTGCTTCTATGGCTATGACCATAGCTCAGCCTCTCACCACCTCTGCTCAGATGTCAGTAACGCAGAACTGACCTCCTTACAAATCCTTCAGTGATCCCTTATCGCCCAGAGGATAAATTATGATGTTTTCAGTATGCTTGTTTCCAGTAGATTCTCCCTAAATGTCTAGCATCGGATCTCTACCCTGACTTTCTAGCTTCACACCAGTAGCTGTTAATCTCTGGAAGACTCTGCTACAAACACCTGAGTTTCCCGCCAGTCCCCATGTCACTCACATCTGCATCCTTTGGCATCCGTTTTCTGTCTACCTGGGAGGTCCTTCCTGTATGCCTGTGAACTGCTTCTCCATCCTAAGCCAGATGCCAGGCTGAATCAGAGGTGCCTCTGCAAACTTCTTAAGTGGACAATAGAATGCGAAAGACAAGAGATCTCATTAAAAAAATTGGAGATACCAAGGGAATCAGGATTGCTGGGAGAAATATCAATAACCTCAGGTATTCAGATGACACCACCCTTATGGAAGAAAGTGAAGAAGAACTAAAGAGCCTCTTGATGAAAGTGAAAGGAAAGAGTGAAAAAGTTGGCCTAAATTTCAATGTTCAGAAAACTAAGATCATGGCATCCAGTCCCATCACGTCATGGCAAATAGATGGGGAAACAGGGTAAACAGTGTCAGACTTTATTTTGGGGAGCTCCAAGATCATTGCAGATGGTGACTGCAGCCATGAAATTAAAAGATTCTTACTCCTTGGAAGAAAAGTTATGACCAACCTAGATAGCACATTGAAAAGCAGAGACATTACTTTGTCAACAAAGATCCATCTAGTCAAGGCTATGGTTTTTCCAGTGGTCATGTATGGATGTGAGAGTTGGACTATAAAGAAAGCTGAGTGCCAAAGAATTGATGCTTTTGAACAGTGGTGTTGGAGAAGACTCTTGAGAGTCCCTTGGACTACAAGGAGATCCAACCAGTCCATTCTAAAGGAGATCAGTCCTGGGTGTTCATTGGAAGGACTGATGTTGTGCTGAAACTCCAATACTTTGGCTACCTGATATGAAGAGCTGACTTATTGGAAAAGACCCTGCTGCTGGGAAAGATTGAAGGCAGGAGGAGAAAGGGACGACAGAGGATGAGATGGTTGGATGGCATCACTAAAGAATTGATGCTTTTGAACAGTGGTGTTGGAGAAGACTCTTGAGAGTCCCTTGGACTACAAGGAGATCCAACCAGTCCATTCTAAAGGAGATCAGTCCTGGGTGTTCATTGGAAGGACTGATGTTGAGCTGAAACTCCAATACTTTGGCTACCTGATATGAAGAGCTGACTTATTGGAAAAGACCCTGCTGCTGGGAAAGATTGAAGGCAGGAGGAGAAAGGGACGACAGAGGATGAGATGGTTGGATGGCATCACCGACTCAATGGACATGGGTGTGGATGGACTCCGGGAGTTGGTGATGGACCGGGAGACCTGGCATGCTGCAGTTCATGGGGTTGCAAAGAGTTGGACCTGACTGAGTGACTGAACTGAATTGAAGGGAACATTTCATGCAAAGATGGGCACATTAAAGGACAGAAACAGCAAGGATCCAATAGAAGCAGGAGATTAAGAAGAGGTGGCAAGAATACACAGAACTATACAAAAAAGATCTTCATGATCTGGATAGCCATGGAGGTGTGGTCACTCACCTAGAACCAGATGTCCTGGTTTGTGAAGTCAAGTGGACCTTAGGAAGCATTACTATAAAGAAAGCTAGTGGAGGTGGTAAAATTTCATCTATTTCAAATCCTAAAAGATGATGCTGTTAAAATGCTGTACTCAATATGTCAGCAAATTTGGAAAACTCAGCAGTGTCCACAAGACTGGAAAAGGTCAGTTTTCATTCCAATCCCAAAGAAAAGCAATGCCAAAGTATGTTCAAACTATCATACTAAATTTTATTTCAGAGGCCAAGATGGTTGGATGGCATCACCGACTGAATGGACATGGATTTGCGTGGACTCTGGGAGTTGGTGATGGACAGGGAGGCCTGGTGTGCTACAGTTCATGGGGTTGCAAAGAGTTGGACATGACTGAGTGACTGAACTGAACTGAAGGGAACATTTCATGCAAAGATGGGCACATTAAAGGACAGAAACAGCAAGGACCCAATAGAAGCAGGAAATTAAGAAGAGGTTGGATGGACTCCGGGAGTTGGTGATGGACCGGGAGACCTGGCATGCTGCAGTTCATGGGGTTGCAAAGAGTTGGACATGACTGAGTGACTGAACTGAACTGAAGGGAACATTTCATGCAAAGATGGGCACATTAAAGGACAGAAACAGCAAGGACCCAATAGAAGCAGGAAATTAAGAAGAGGTGGCAAGAATACACAGAACTATACAAAAAAGATCTTCATGATCTGGATAACAATGAAGGTGTGGTCACTCACCTAGAACCAGATGTCCTGGAGTGGGAAGTCAAGTGGACCTTAGGAAACATTACTATGAACAAAGCTAGTGGAGGTGGTAGAATTCCACCTATTTCAAATCCTAAAAGATGATGCTGTGAAAGTGCTGCACTCAATATGCCAGCAAATTTGGAAAACTCAGCAGTGGCCACAGGACTGGAAAAGGTCAGTTTTCATTCCAATCCCAAAGAAATGCAATGCCAAAGAATGTTCAAACTACCATACTAAAATTTTTTTCAGAGGCCAAGATGGTTGGATGGCATCACTGACTCAATGGACATGAGTCTGAGCAAACTCTGGGAGATAGTGAAGGACAGTGAAGCCTGGTGTACTGCAGTTCACAGGGTCACACAGAGTCAGACACAACTTGGTCAATGAACAACAACTGCATACTTCAGTTTTGGCATTTCACAGTTTTTTCCCAATAATATATTTTTTAAATGTCTGTCTCTTGAATTAGCCAGTAAGGATGTAGTTTCATAAGGTTACACCTTATTCATCAAAGCTATCACTATCTATCTTTGGCACATGGAAGGAAATCAGTGAATGACTGTGGAATGAATGGAGAGGCGAATGAATGAATGACATGTCTTTCCATCGCTTCCTTGATTCCTGATATAAACTTTCTGCTCTCTTCAGTCACTTTACTGTTTCAAACATGACACGGTCATCTGTGCCTCCACAATTCTGTTCATGCTTCTGCTTTGGCCTGGCCTCTTCTTTCTTATCTGTGGCTAAAGTTTCTTTAAAGGTCAACATATTTCTGTGAAGCCTCCATCAGCCTCTTAGCCCACAGCAATTCTCCCTTCATTAATTTTCTATGAAAACCATTATCCATCATGATTATGAAGCACACGCTTCTTAATATAGCTCTTAAACTTCATATGAATATTTCCCATCTCCATGGCTGAATTAGAACCTCTTCAGTGAGAAGAGACCCCATCCTGCATCTCTGGATTTACTCATTGTGTACCTGAGTACCCGTGTTCCTACCTTCTCGGGAGAGTAACAAATGTCTCTTGAGGTGATACAGTTGTCCCTCTGTATCCATGGATTCCACATTAGCAAGTTCAACCAACCTCAGGTCAAAAACATTTAGAAAAAAATTCCAGAAATTTCCAAAAAGCAAAACTACATAGCATTTCTGTTGTATGTACAATTACTTACATAGAATTTACATTGTATTAGGTATTATAAGCAATCTAAAGATGATGTAAAGTTTATCAGAGGATGTGCATAGGTTATATACAAATACTACACCATTTCATATCAAAGACTTGAGCGTCCACAGATTTTGGTATCCTGGGGTGGGGTCCTGGAACAAATCCCCAGCAGACACAGAGGGATGACTGTACAATAACTAACCATGTGAAAAGAATTTGTGTAGGGTGCTTCCATCTAGCTTCAGAAATATCATTCTTTAAGATTTTAAATACTTTTTAAAAATTTACTAATTTTCAAGAGCTTGAAGTTTCAAGAAAAAATAATTTACTTTGAAGTCATGTCCATTTGCTCAAAGGGGTCTTCACTGAAGTGTGTCCATGAACGCAACTGTCATGTTGATGAAGCCTTTCTGGGACTATGCCAAAAAATCAAAGATCATGAAACTATTGGAATAGAAGTTTAACAGGCACCACTTGTTTAAGGCAAACCAAGTTAATCTTCCAATGTGGTACTGTACTTAGAGGGTCTCTCCTTATCACAACTGTAGATTCAATTCACTNGAGTGACATCCTGCTGGGCTGGGGAGGGCAGGGGCACAAGGCCTGAGTCAGCAGGGAAAGTTTAAATTGACTTCCTTTTGTAAATGATATTTACAAATCTCATCTGACAGGAGGAAGCTGTTTGTACAGTGAGTAATTCCTCCAGTAAATTCTAAAATGAGTTTGAGGCCTCTGAGCGGAACTATGGGGGTGCATACTGGAAGACTCTAGAGCTACAGGTGCATCTGAGAACCCAGGTAGAATTTTTAAGTTTATCTTCCTTTATAGCCTTCTGGACAGCCATGAATAAGGCTTTAAGCGTACGATGGCTTCATCCTGTGGCCTGCCCAGTAGCCGCTTATGAATCTGCAGAGCCACTGACACTGTAGAAAAATCTTGCAGATAAACCTTCATGTGATCTTCCTCCAGTAGCCCCAAGAGGTCACAGTCAAGGCTCAGAGAGGGCAAGCAATTCCCCCAAAGTCACACAGGCACTGCCATCACAGCTCAGCTTCAGACTCAGGTCATCGGATGTCCACTCCAGGGCTCTTCCTGGCTCTCACCCACCTTGAGCTGGTGGACCCCAGGCCAAGGAAGGGGATGAGAAGAGGACCCGCTAAGCTTATTCTGCCTCTGAGCCCTTGCTTCCTACAGCTCTGGGGAGTGAGCATCCACGCTGTCACAGAACATTACCATCTTGCTCAGCTCCAGAGGGCCATGGGACAAATGTCCATGGGTTCCCCATGGCAACAGGTCCACCTCAAGTGCCGAGTACACCTGAGCTGAGATTGTTAAGGCAAAGAGGTGAAGGGAGGGCCTTGGGTGGTAAATTTCACTGGGTAAAATTTCCCAGCAGCAAAAGGGACTCTTCTTAACCAGTTCACCTCACAAATCTGCAGGTATTTGCGATGTCCAGCATCTCTTTTTTTCCCAGGTCCAGAATGACTGAGAAAATAGGGGACAATATTAAAGCAGCTTTTGGACTTGATGGGATCTCACTTCTATCTTTTTAATTTGTTTTTTATTGCAGAATGGATAATTTGCAACATTGTGTGTGTGTGTATATATATATTTTTTTTTTCTCTCTTTCAGAAAACAAATATTCTTTTTCAGATTCAGTTATACCAGTTCAGTTCAGTCACTCAGGCATGTCTGACTCTTTGTGACGCCGTGAATTACAGCATGCCAGGCCTCCCTGTCCATCACCAACTCCCGGAGTCCATCCAAACCCATGTCCATCAAGTCGATGATGCCATCCAACCATCTCATCCTCTGTCATCCCCTTCTCCTTTTTTTTTCTCTCTTTCAGAAAACAAATATTCTTTTTCAGATTCAGTTATACCAGTTCAGTTCAGTCACTCAGGCATGTCTGACTCTTTGTGACGCCGTGAATTACAGCATGCCAGGCCTCCCTGTCCATCACCAACTCCCGGAGTCCATCCAAACCCATGTCCATCAAGTCGATGATGCCATCCAACCATCTCATCCTCTGTCATCCCCTTCTCCTCCTACCCTCAATCTTTCCCAGCATCAGGGTCTTTTCCAGTGAGTCGGCTCTTCGCATCAGGTGGCCAAAGTACTGGAGTTTCAGCTTCAACATCAGTCCTTCCAATGAACACCCAGGACTGATCTCCTTTAGGATGGACTGATTGGATCTCCTTGCAGTCCAAGGGACTCTCAAGAGTCTTCTCCAATACCACAGTTCAAAGATCAATTCTTCGGGGCTCAGCTTTCTTTATAGTCCAACTCTCACATCCAATATATTCTTTTTCAGATTCTTTTCCATTATAGATTACAAGATACCGAATATAGTCCCTGTGCTATATAGTAAGTCCTTGTAGTTTACCTCTTTTCTATGTAGTCATGTGAATATTTTTATGACCATTCATTCTTTCACTCACTCATCCATTCATTCCAAACTTCTGCCGAATGCCTGCTANTATAGATTACAAGATACCGAATATAGTCCCTGTGCCATATAGTAAGTCCTTGTAGTTTATCTCTTTTCTATGTAGTCATGTGAATATTTTTATGACCATTCATTCTTTCACTCACTCATCCATTCATTCCAAACTTCTGCCGAATGCCTGCTATCAAAAAGTCTCTTGATCTTGGAGATCCAAAGATCAATAGGTCTCGTCCTTCTCTCACTGTGGCCATGTGTGAGGTACTAGATGGGGAGCTGACACTGAGAATTAAAGAAGCCAGAAGACGGGAATCTACTGTGTTTGACGTGGAGGTAGGTAGTCAGAGAAGGCTTCCTGGAGGAGGTGGAACCTGAGCTGAGCCTGAAGATATAGCGTAAGAGGTGAAAAGTTCAGGGTTCAGGGCAAGCGCATGACATCAGAGGGTGTGAGCAAAAGTTCATAGTCCAGAAAATGTCACAAGAGTCAGGGAGTACGGTATCTGTATTATTGAAATATCAGGTTTGGAGTCCGCTCACTGACTCCATGGTCATGAATATGAGCAAACTTTGGGAGAGAGTGAAGGACAGGGAATCCTGGTGTGCTGCCCGTCCATGGGGTTAAAAAGAGTTGGACATAGTGACAAGGCTTCCCTTGTGGTTCAGACGGTAAAGCATCTGCCCACAATGCAGCAGAGCCGGGTTCAGTCCGTGGTTCGGGAAGATCCCCTGGAGAAGGAAATGGCAACCCACTCCAGTACTCTTGCTGCAAGGTGACAATATACTGCCTTGACATACTCCTTTTCCTATTTGGAACCAGTCTGTTGTTCCATGTCCAGTTCTAACTATTGCTTCCTGATCTGCATACAGATTTCTCAACAGGCAGGTCAGGTGGTCTGATATTCCCATCTCTTTCAGAATTTTCCACAGTTTATTGTGATCCACACAGTCAAGGCTTTGGCATAGTCAGTAAAGCTGAAATAGATGTTTTTTTCTGGAACTCTCTTGCTTTTTTGATGATCCAGCGAATGTTGGCAATTTGGTCTCTGGTTCCTCTGCCTTTTCTAAAACCAGCTTATATGTCTGGAAGTTCACACCATGCAAATAAATCTATTTACTGATTAAAGATACCACGACTCAAAAGAGAGACCACTTTTCAGATACCATAATTTGTTACAATTTTTTACTGATTCACTTTTTAACAACATTCCAAACTAATGCACATGTATTCCCCACCTCTTCCATCTGCACTCGCTCCTGCTCATGTAACATTCCTTTTGATGTAAACAAAATGAAATTCAAACTCTAATCAGTTCCTCAGTGAATTCATAGACACAAGACAACAAAGAAGTATTTATCTCAAGTTTGGCAATAGGTACTTTACAGAATTTAGACAATGTTATCTAAAATCTTAAGCTTATTACCCTCTTTAAACTAGTTTTTAGGTAGTATAAATATAATTACAGGAAGAAGTTTTTTTTTTCAATTAACGAATGAAATAATAATAATGACATGTCCCAAGTCTTAATAAAACTGTTTTCCTGACACAGAAATATCTATGATACCTCTCCCCTTCTTCTCAGATCATGGATAATTTAAATAGCAAAGGATAATTCTCAAAGAAAATGTCATTTTTAAACTGCCATAGTAAATATTAATAGCCTTCTTTCATTTTTATCCTGATTTCTATTTTAATGAAAGTAGATAATGTCCAATATCATTAAACCAAAGAGCAATGTGAATTAATAGTTTTCCCCTCTTTCCTTCCCTTCATCTTCCTTCCTTTCTCCTTTCCCTCCCCCACTTTCTCCCTCCTTTCCCTCCCCCACTTTCTCCTTCCATTATTTGAAATACAGAAAACAAAAGAAAAACATGAATGTTACTTTATTTTTCAAATAAGAGAAGTAAAGAATAAAGAAAGTAAACATTAGATAAATACTTATCTTAATCATTTTAAATATCTTAAAACCCTTCATTGTATTAATTCAATAACAACTTGCCAGAGCAATTTGCTCTGGAGTCATTGGTGATGGGCCTGCTGATTGAAACTGTACAATCCAATCAGCCAGGGCTTTTTTTTTTTTTTTTCTTTCTTTCTTTTTCATGAACCATTTCCATCACCTTCAGTTTCCAGTCTTGATTTCTTAAAGTGGAGTGAAAACTAAAGTTTCCAATGAACCTACAAGTTTTGATATTTGCCATGGGGTCACACAGTCTGACAGGACTGAGCTACTAACAATTTGTCCATATGTAACCTGATGGTTGGAGAAGGCAATGGCAATCCATTCCATTATTCTTGCCTGGGAAATCCCATGGACAAAGAAGTCTGGTATGCTATAGTCCATGGGGTCCCAAAGAGTTGGACATGAGTTCACTTTCAAACTGATGGTTTTATTTATTTTGCCTTTCTACAACCCTTTAATTTGGCTCTAATGGAAATGATCTTTTTGTGTCCCTACCTACTTGAAAGTGTAGTATTTAATTAGATTAAATTAGTAATATTTAATCTAATATAGTATTAAATTAGTAATATTTAATTAGAGCATGTTATTACAATAACGAGTATGGCTTACATAAATGAATCTGGGAATGAACACTTCACTCCCACACAATACTTGGGGGAGTATGAGGAGTGAAAAATGGTAGCCTACTAGCTCCAATTCTTCATCCACCAGGCTATGGGATCACTACTTACATTTTTAAAAGCAAACAGTGAGTGTCTATTAATCCATAAAGTCAGTTTAAGGGTAGGGTAATTAAATAAGTTCTTAGAGTTCATTCGAACTTTTGCAATATAACTAAGAAATTGACAAAAGCAACTATCTTAAGAAGAAAATATTTGTTAAGAAAGTTGTTTTAAATATATTCTTTAATCACTTGCTTTTGTTTTTATCCTTCAGGTAATCTAATATCAAAAGCAAGAAATAAAATTTAATGACTCATTTAAATTTCTCTGTAGTTGATTTAGCTACATATTAAAACTATTTATCTTTTTCCTTCCTGCTTATCTTCAAACACATAACTGCTTTCTGACATTGCTTTTATGCACCAGGCCTTCCTTGGGATTTAAATGTCAAAGCATAGCTATATGCCACACCAAAAGCAAATTCAGTTTTCTTTTGTCCTCATACATGGAATACATCAAAGAGGAATAAGGCTGCTGTTGAATCTTAAAATGGTTAATTCAAGCTTTTCTTTCCCTTTTTCCTAGGAGGGTTATCTCCTCTGACATTTCACTACTGTATTTTCTTATTAAAAACAAGTTTTGTCACTCTAGTACTTTATTTGTACTTAAAAATAAAGCCACTCTGAGATCACTTCAGAGAGGCAACTGATTTGAACATGGGTTCACCTGGTATGTAATATTTTAGGTCACTGAATTTTATATATATATTTTTTGCTACAATAGGTGACTATGGTTTGAATGTTTAAGTATAAACTGGTAACTCCTCTCTAGATCCTTCTATAAGAAACCAAGTGGCTCTGGCAATGCAATTAAAGACCAAAGGTCTTGCCTGGGGTTAGCTTGGGAGGCCAAGAATGTTTATACAAAGAGGCATGCTTCTAAGGCCAAAAATGAATCAGATATAGCATGAGAAAATACGCCTTTCCATGAAACCACGAATAAATAATTTTGACTTCCCTCGTGGCTCAGAAGTCAGAGAATCAACCTGTAATGCAGGAGACCCAGGTTCGGTCCCCCTGAGTCAGGAAGATCCCCTGGAGGAGGGCATCGCAACCCGCTCCAGTATTCTTGCCTGGGGAGTCCCATGGACGGAGGAACTTGGTGGGCTTATGGTCCATAGTGTCACAAAGTCAGACACGACTAAAGCGACTTAGCATGCACGCTATAATACACAATTTAGCCCAAGGGAGGAATGAGCACAGCCATTTGCAATATAAAATGGATGGAGTCCCAGACGGGGAGTAAACAGAGATAAGGTGAGAAGACAAGGCAGGTAACAATAAGGAATCACAGTATGAATGTCATGTAAGAAAATTATGACTGGATTAGGTAACTAGTCTTTTTAATATTTTTTATTTTGAGCTGGAGATCTGGTTTTAGGACCCTGAGTACCTTCTATCCTAAGGGTATTTTTGAAGGGTGTTTCCTACAAAGAACTCTAGCTTCACACCAGAAAAATTGCTTACTGGCTCCAGTTCTCAGGGAATGAATTCCAGTTGACCTGTTCTTTGCTGCTTTGAAGTCTGATGGGATCAGAGCCACAGTGAAGTCAGACTTGACAGGCGTGAAGTTCTGAATAATGTGAAGTTCATCTGAGAGACTTTCTGCCTCTTTTAAGCACTTTTGCATAATTACTATGAAGGGAAGTAAGACATTCCCGGAAACCTACACTTTGGTAATAAGAATCTAATGATAGAAGACACAATGCTTCCCAGTGTAAAAGAAGCAGAGTGCAGCTCGACACCAGTCTAACTGACATGAACATTTGTAGAGACGAATGGACGGCATGGCCAGGCTGGAAACCCATGAAAAGATGTCAGGCCCACTGGGTGGTGATTTGTAGGCAGCAATATCCGGACGCAACAGAAAATCTGGCATAAATAGTGTCACTACAGAAACACCCGTGTTTGTGAGACAGACTTTCCTTTTGGCGATGGCACCCCACTCCAGTACTCTTGCCTGGAAAGTCCCATGGAAGGAGGAACCTGGTAGGCTGCAGTCCATGGGGTCGCTAGGAGTTGGACACGACTGAGTGACTTCACTTTCACTGTTCACTTTCATGCACTGGAGAAGGAAATGGCACCCCACTCCCGTGTTCTTGCCTGGAAAATCCCAGGGACGGAGGAACCTGGTAGGCTGCAGTCCACGGGGTCCCTAGCAGTCGGACACAACTGAGCGACTTCACTTTCACTTTCATGCATTGGAGAAGGAAATGGCAACCCACTTCAGTATTCTTGCCTGGAGAATCCCAGGGACGGAGGAGCTTGGTGGGCTGCTGTCTATGGGGTCACACAGAGTCGGATATGACTGAAGCGACTTAGCAGCATAGTAGAAATAATTTTTAGATATTTCAAGTCAAAGTTTTTATTTTATTTATCTTTCTGGTTCAATTGATCAATGCCACTTTTCACAAAAAGGAGGGGCTGGGAGAATTTACTCTGGACACTGGAATAGGGGAGAAAACAAACAAACAAACAAAAAAACCTAGCAGATTCAATTTTGTAGATTCAATTTTGTGAACCGGGGTTGAAAGAGCTCTGTCTTTGAGAAAAAAAAGAGAGGAACGTAGTCTTAGGACAGCATAAGGTCTAATGAGTGACCTCCCTCCACTAGCATTAAAGTTCCAGGAGGAAAAGTTCCCTGAGAGAGCCTTAAGTGCATATTGACTGAATGGATCTCAGCAGAGACAAATCCTTGGGTGGTGGTGGCCTGAGCCTCCCTTCCCACATTTGGGAACCTGATTTCTAAGAGGCCCATGTCAGCTTGAGTTGCACGGAGTAGAATGGAGCAGAGGCAGAGGGGGCCCTAAGATAGTCATCCCCACTCCCCATACCCACAGCCAGGCACACAGCATCATTAATTTCAGCTTGTACGCAGTTTGCAAAAGATCTCAAAATCCCTGAGTGTCCCAGTGGGGGATGTGCAAATGCTTGGATGGCCAGTAGACAAGATAAAGGATTCAGGAGAAGATCTTTGCCCAGAGAGGATACAGATCTTGAGGGACCAACTGTGGGGGTTTCTCTAGGTCGAGGACCTCAATCCTAAAAGCAAGATGGTCCCTGGCAAACTGGGATGAGTTACCTTCTTACCCCAATCCCCAAACCTGAGCCCAGCACAAGTCAGGGCTGATCCCACAGCCAGAAGGAAGAACGGCAGGGCAGTGGGGCTGGCTCCTGAAGACAAAGCTTCACCCTCAGGGGAGGCCAGAAGGAGCCTGAGCAGAGCATGTGAGTGAAACCCACTCCTCTGCTGCTGTGATGTAAGTTGCCGGGCTGAGCCAAAGGCTAAATGAGAAGAGTCAAGGAAGACACATAAAATGGGAGAGTAGCCCCAAATGGGAGCTTGGCTTTGACTAAGTTTGAATCACATATTGACTTTATATATATATATATATATATACATCAGTTCAGTTCAGTCGCTCAGTCGTGTCCAACTCTTTGCGACCTCATGAATCGCAGCACGCCAGGCCTCCCTGTTCATCACCATCTCCCGGAGTTCACCTAGACTCACGTCCATTGAGTCCGTGATGCCATCCATATATACATACATACATATATATATGGATATATAGTTATTAGGGCACCTGAATGTATATGTTCCAATATTTTTTGCTGCTATACACTGGAAATGGGAGCTTATGAACAAATGAAGATCAATTTTACAAAATTAAAAAAAAAAAGATACTACATGCATTCTTCATCTCAGGACTGTAAATCTTAAACTTGTTGTATAAAGTCATGACCGCCTTCCGAATTTTTGGTATTAATCTACTTATGCACTGCTCGCCTTTCTGGCAGAATTAGCTTCGTCTTGAAGCCTCTCACACTGTATCTGTCCAACTCTCATGTAAGAGCTCTCATACAAAATCATATACTTACTCTTTCCTTTCAAGGAAAAGAAAATCAAACAAACTTGGTAGATATTCTGGAAAAGAAAGCATTGAATTAAAAAATAAAAACTAGGTCTGTGATTATGCACTGCCATCCAAAAATAAAATGAAGACTTAATTACTAACTCAGAAATAGGATCCAGTCTATTCACAGCTTCTCAAGGGGTAATTTTGTGGGCTGCACTTAAGCTGTGATGTTTACTCTTTCTTTTCCGCTCTCTGTGCTATCCAGAGATTTCCCGGTTTTGTTTCTTAATATATTTACATGGGAGGTTATAGAAAAGGTAAAGAAGACTCTAATTAACTGCGTTTTCTACCAGAGGCTGATTAACAATATGAATTTTCTTTGTCCTCTAAACAGCCACTTAGTCCCCACGTTCCAATCTCTAAAGGACATCCCTGGCATGCAGCTTAATACATCTGAAAATAAATGTATCATCTTCTCTTTCAAAGTCATTTTCATAATTAGGAATTTGTTCCTCTATGTTCTGGTAAAATGATGGTATTGATTGATTTTAGACTTGGAGGATGAAGAAAGCACAGATGCTTTCAGCTTCGATAAAAGTAATATTTGACTCACAGTGATTTAAATAAACAACGGTTGCTTTTCTTCCCACACAAAAAGGAGGGAAAGTGGCTACTGACTCTGGTTCACCGGCGCTCTGGTTTTCTTGATCATACAGCTCCAGGCATGGTATCTGTATTTGAACAAGGACAATGGAGGGGGAGGGTGGCATCTCTGCATTAGGAAAACAAACGCTTTCTCAGAACACTTTATCTGACTTCTGTTTACCTGTCATTAACTAGGACCATGACACATCACTGCTGTGGATGACACGGAAAATCTCTCTCCCTGGCAGCTCACCTATGAGGGTGATCTTAGGTTTGATACAGAAGTCACAGCTAGCAACACAGACTTTTCTGCGACTCACAAAACAAAAATTTTGCCTAACCAGTCATGAACACCACCTATTTCAGCTCAAAATATTTTCACACCAGCTTCTTCACTCCATGTGTCCTGAATTAGAATCATAGATAAACAAATCAAATACGAGCTCTACAGAGATTCACAAATTCCACCTTATGGTGCAGCAACTGTTGTAGTTTAAAAATTATGGCCAATACCTGCCAGGACCCTCCTAGGACCTACTCAGACCCCCAAACCTCTTTCCTCACTCCCTTCCTCCTCCACATCATCTGAGATGCCCCTTGGTTCTCCTTCGGTTTTCCCTTGCAGGAAGAAGTGCATAAACCTAACTTAAACAGGGGTGCTTCTGAAGGCCTTTTTTTTTTTTTTTTTCCGCTCAGATTTTCACACCCAGAAAAAGGATAGAGGGAAGTAGGTGGAGGACAAGAGTTGAGTCTGGTGCCTGGAGATGTTTGCCACAGAGAAGGAAAAATGCCAGGGCACTAGGAACAGATGAAAGACGGTACTTGTGCAAGGAGAAACGAGATTATCTGCCATATACACTCTGGCAACTGATGGTTTGATGAAGTCCTCTTCCTTAAGAGCAGAGTCTCACTCAAAGGGTAAAGCTACAGGCTTCTGATGCTGGAAGAGGCTTCTTGTCCACTGCTTACCCTCTCCCTTTCCAGTTCTACAGCTCTTTATGAAATACAGCTGAAGAAACCAGAGGTCTTCAGTAGATAAACATGATGATCTTATCACACGCAGCATCTCATTGCTTAATCGGCAGTTGTATACTTTTGAGATATGTGTTTCCAACTATCTTCTGGAAATGTCCTCTTAGATGTCAACAGACCTTTCAGCTCATGCCCAGCACTGAATTCCTGATTTTCCCTTCTGCCCCATGACTAATCTTCTCTACCACTAGCCTTCTCCTCAGACAACATGGTAACTCCTTCCTTCCAGTTGCTGTTACCAAATCATTTGGTTTATTGTCACGTCTTCTCTTCTCATGGCTGGAATCTAGTCTGTTAAGAAGCCCTGCTGACTCCACCTTCTCAGTGTACTCAGTACTGGCCACACCACACCATCTCTTGTGCTAGCGCCCTGGTCTCTGGACACGGCCTCTCTCACCTGGATTACTATCACTGGCCCCCAGCTTCTGCCTTTCCTCTTCCCGCAGACAAGAGTTAGCCTTCCAAGTGAAGTCGCTCAGTCGTGTCCGACTCTTTGCGGCCCCATAGACTGTAGCCTACAAGGCTCCTCTGTCCATGGGATTTTCCAGGCAATAGTACTGGAGTGGATTGCCATTTCCTTCTCCAGGGTACCCTTCCAAACTGTAAGCTAAATTGTGCCACTGCTCTACTTCCAAACTGTAAGCTAAATTGTGCCACTGCTCTACTCAGAAACCTGCAACGCCTCCCTACTTCTCTCAGAATAGAAGCCAGATCCTTACAATGACCTACAGGTCTCCAGGACCTGACCTCTATGATTGTCTTGGTCTCTTCTGGGGATCTGCTCCTCGTCCTTCCAAACCTGCCACCCAAGCCCCTTGCTGATCCTAGATGATGCCAGGCAGCCTTGTTTCATTGACTAGCCTCTTTTCTTATAATGGTTTTTCCCCAAATTGGTGAATTCTTTTACCTTTTTCGGCCTTCCCAAGTGGTGCAGTGGTAAACAATCCACCTGGTAAACAGGTAGAAAGTGAAGTCTCTCAGTCGTGTCCGACTCTTTGCAACCCCATGGACTGTAGCCTTACCAGGCTCCTTTGTCCATGGGATTTTCCAGGCAAGAGTACTAGAGTGGGTTGCCACTTCCTTCTTCAGGGGATCTTCCTGACCCAGGGATTAAACCCAGGTCTTCCACAAACAGGTAAACAGTGTTTTTACTGTTTACCTGCAGGTAAACAGGAGGCACAAGAGACCTGACTTTGATCCTTGGGTCAGGAAGACCCCCTGGAGTAGAAAATGGCAACCCACTCCAATATCTTCACCTGGAAAATTCCATGGACAGAGAGCCTGGCAGGCTATAGTCTATGGGGCTGCAAAGAGTCGGAAACGACAGAATGACTGAGTATACATGCATACTTCTTTCAGGTCTTGAACTCACAAATGAAGCTAATGTTAGCCAACCTATTTAAACTACAGTCCAACACCAATCTCTTTAAAATGCCAGTCCTCCTTGATTAGCCCAACTTTTTTTCTTTTTTTATAAATGGCACATATTCTTATTAACTTACTATAATATTTATTTATCACATCTTTGCTTCCTCCCCTTCTCCCAGAATGCGAGATTTACAAGTGCAAGGATCTTTGTTTTGGTCAGTTAACCTAAGTGCCTAGAACAGTGCCTGGCACCATAGATGCATTCAGAAAATACTACTATACACATAATTCTGTAGCTTGGCATGCTTGCTCTCTCCTTGATTCAATGTCATGTTCAGAAAGCAAACATATAAACAAAACAAGCTGCATGTAAATCCACTACCCCCCCCATAAAAAAGTTCAAACCATAGAATATTTCAGTATCACACACAGCAAAACTCTTTTACAATCATCTTCCCAAATTATTTTCCTAAGCTCTACTGATAAAATCAATGCAGCTGCTCCTATAATCTCTAAACATTTTATAAAAATCACACTTGTGATTTTTATTTTTTATCCTGTTTTCAATTTCCCCTTTTTAATTTTTTTTTTCAAAAATAGCTCTCAAATCAATCAAGCTGAAATTTGAAAGGATAAAAATAAGAAAAAGCCAGTGTAGGGCTGCTTAAGGAGAATTTGGGTAGTCTGAAAATAAAATGGTAGAATGGCAGTTGCAAAGTTTCAGTTAGTAAGGGTGTAAGCCTAAACCAGACATGGGCCAGAGACGTATCATTAAGGAGTCATGGATGGGTCAGAGCTGTGTGAAGACAGGGTAATGGCCCTGGTACTCTCATATGGAAAGAAAGATGAAAGATGAGCTCAACAATGAGCACCTCAATGGTTTGAATAAGGTGAATATAGTTCTGAATTCTATGTGCAAAAACACAGCACTTCACAGAGTAAGACAGAACTGTGCACATTTTGGTGAAAAAGGAATCTGCTATGTCATACATTGTTGATTAATGTACAGAAATCACTGCTCT
Organism: Oreotragus oreotragus; assembly: GCA_006410675.1. NCBI lineage: Eukaryota > Metazoa > Chordata > Mammalia > Artiodactyla > Bovidae > Oreotragus > Oreotragus oreotragus. Next base: position 83,455 of record SJYX01000910.1, read on the forward strand.
GGTAATCATTTCACTGTATATGTTGTACACCTAAAGCTCTAATATAATGATATAGGGCAATTATACCTAAAAAAAAAAACAAAAACAAAAACAAGGAAGTCAATGCCCTCAAAAAATAAGACAAGCAGAGAAGGTATTCAATAGTGGGTTTAGGAAACTTGCGATGCATCAGAGGTGATTACTTCTGCATAGGCACTCTTCTGGGTTAGCACCCTGCAGGATAAGAAAGATGTATTCTTTGTTCTGTCAGCTACAGGGCACTCAGCAACACAGACAATGGCATGATGCCAGTTTGGCAAAAGAACACTTTGCATATTCCTGTACCTGCCCAAAACTGAAATGTGCATCCCTATTCCACATTGTCTCTTGTGTTCTTCTCCTTACCAGGAGGACCTGCTTCATTTACCAAAATCTCATTCACTCTTTTGGAGACATTTTAACATCTAATATTGCCATGGGTGTACAACAGTGAAATCTCAACACTTCACCCACACTTCCTCGGTAGCAAACAATTTAAACACAATTGCCAGGAAACATGCTGTTTGGAGTGAAATAACAACATCACCATAAAACCTAGCCAGTTTACAAAAGCTAGAAGAACTAACTTGGGTATTGTTGACAGAAATTATTGTATCATTAAAGTTAATAAGCAAAGTACTAAAGTGACTCATATACTATCTATTACTAAGAGGGAAAAGCTTCCTGTATGGAAAATCATTATTAAAATTTATGAATACACAGAGAATATCAGAATATATGTTATTAGAACATGCATTTTTCAATTTTTGTGATTACCACCACTTGCTTTAGGCAGAAATAACAACTATTACATTATTGATGGTTCAAAAATTAAAAGTATATTTTTATTAAAATTGTTTGTTGCTCTAAGTATAAATGGTTTAGGCTATAAGTACCTATATTTGCATAAATGCAATAAAAATAAGGACTATGCTATGCCTTATTATAAACATATTAAAGCTTTAAAAATTTACATTCTACAGACATCATAAACTCTAATTTATCATTCACATGAATATTATTTTATTAAGATTATATAAAGCAAGCTTATTTCATAATAGATGATTTAATATATTTTTAAGATTCATTATATGTCTCTATATGACTTCCCCGAGGATCTCCTATTAAATGAAGTAAGGTTCAGTTCAGTTCAGTTGCTCAGTCGTGTCTGACTCTTTGCAATCCCATGAATCGCAGCACACCCGGCCTCCCTGTCCATCACCAACTCCTGGAGTTCACTCAAACTCAAGTCCATCGACTCTGTGATGCCATCCAGCCATCTCATCCTCGGTCGTCCCCTTTTCCTCTTGCTCCCAATCCCTCCCAGCATCAGAGTCTTTTCCAATGAGTCAACTCTTCGCATGAGGTGGCCAAAGTACTGGAGTTTCAATTTTAGCATCATTCCTTCCAAAGAACATCCAGGGCTGATCTCCTTTAGAATGGACTGGTTGGATCTCCTTGCAGTCCAAGGGACTCTCAAGAGTGAAGTAAAGTTAGAAGAGACTTAAGGTCTATATTTTATTGGGGACAGACTGAGACTTATGGAACTTTAATTTCCAAAATATAAAATTACTTAAAATTTTTTTCAAAATAAGATAATCCTTTCATAAAAGATTTGAAAATAGGATAGACCATCACCTAAATCCACGAAGTTAAATTCAACCCATAGTTAGATGTAGTTTTTTTGTGGGAAATACATCTCAAAATGAAATATTTTCTTGTTGGAATAAAAGGAACTTCTTAGAAGTATGTTTTGGTAGTATATGTAATGCTGCCATAATATTTCATATAAAAGTTGTATCTTTTCACCATGTAAGAGGTCAGCTAAGTTTTCATAAAAAGTTCCCCACCCAGATTTGTAAAAACTTATAAGGATGAGATCTTGTAATAGTTCACTGTGTCTACTTTATAAGCAGACTCAACTACATTAAATATCCTACTTCAGTAAATCCCCATATTGCCTGCCAATAATTTTCAACATTTCTTTTCCTCTAAGAGGGGGCTTTATATGGGATCATACACTGAAGCTAAGAAGTCCTGACCAAGACAAAGAGAAGGGGGACATTTCTGCTGCGGGCATAGTTTATATGAATGCTGCAGCTGCTGCTAAGTCACTTCGGTCATGTCCGACTCTGTGCAACCCCATAGACGGCAGCCCACCAGGCTCCCCCGTCCCTGGGATCCTCCAGGCAACAATACTGGAGTGGGTTGCCATTTCCTTCTCCAATGCATGAAAATGAAAAGTGAAAGTGAAGTCGCTCAGTCGTGTCCGACTCCTAGCAACTCCATGGACTGCAGCCTACCAGGCTCCTCTGTCCATGAGATTTGCCAGGCAAGAGTACTGGAGTGGGGTGCCATTGCCTTCTCTAGTTCATATGCATAGTTTATTTAAAAATAAACTGAATTCCGTTTCCAGCTGTCACTTGCAAAACTACATGCAAAATGATCACATTCACCAAGGAGGGTTGAATGGATTAATATGACATCATAGACTGTCATATATAACCATGCCCTGATATAAACATCACTTCTAATATCACAAACATATACCACAGGCATGGCCAATGGCTCCTGCCACCTTGCCCCATATAGGATTGTACATTTCAGAGTTTAACTTGTCCTACAACAAAAACATGAATTTTGAAAGTTTGGCAGTTCGAGGTGGGAAGACAAACCACTTACCTGTCTATGATGGCACACATGTCAATGCTGACATTCGCAAAACTTCCAGGCCTCCTTTGC
>SJYX01000910.1:86815-122940 GCA_006410675.1 Oreotragus oreotragus
AAAAACAAGGAAGTCAATGCCCTCAAAAAATAAGACAAGCAGAGAAGGTATTCAATAGTGGGTTTAGGAAACTTGCGATGCATCAGAGGTGATTACTTCTGCATAGGCACTCTTCTGGGTTAGCACCCTGCAGGATAAGAAAGATGTATTCTTTGTTCTGTCAGCTACAGGGCACTCAGCAACACAGACAATGGCATGATGCCAGTTTGGCAAAAGAACACTTTGCATATTCCTGTACCTGCCCAAAACTGAAATGTGCATCCCTATTCCACATTGTCTCTTGTGTTCTTCTCCTTACCAGGAGGACCTGCTTCATTTACCAAAATCTCATTCACTCTTTTGGAGACATTTTAACATCTAATATTGCCATGGGTGTACAACAGTGAAATCTCAACACTTCACCCACACTTCCTCGGTAGCAAACAATTTAAACACAATTGCCAGGAAACATGCTGTTTGGAGTGAAATAACAACATCACCATAAAACCTAGCCAGTTTACAAAAGCTAGAAGAACTAACTTGGGTATTGTTGACAGAAATTATTGTATCATTAAAGTTACTGACATAGAAAATAAGCAAAGTACTAAAGTGACTCATATACTATCTATTACTAAGAGGGAAAATCTTCCTGTATGGAAAATCATTATTAAAATTTATGAATACACAGAGAATATCAGAATATATGTTATTAGAACATGCATTTTTCAATTTTTGTGATTACCACCACTTGCTTTAGGCAGAAATAACAACTATTACATTATTGATGGTTCAAAAATTAAAAGTATATTTTTATTAAAATTGTTTGTTGCTCTAAGTATAAATGGTTTAGGCTATAAGTACCTATATTTGCATAAATGCAATAAAAATAAGGACTATGCTATGCCTTATTATAAACATATTAAAGCTTTAAAAATTTACATTCTACAGACATCATAAACTCTAATTTATCATTCACATGAATATTATTTTATTAAGATTATATAAAGCAAGCTTATTTCATAATAGATGATTTAATATATTTTTAAGATTCATTATATGTCTCTATATGACTTCCCCGAGGATCTCCTATTAAATGAAGTAAGGTTCAGTTCAGTTCAGTTGCTCAGTCGTGTCTGACTCTTTGCAATCCCATGAATCGCAGCACACCCGGCCTCCCTGTCCATCACCAACTCCTGGAGTTCACTCAAACTCAAGTCCATCGACTCTGTGATGCCATCCAGCCATCTCATCCTCGGTCGTCCCCTTTTCCTCTTGCTCCCAATCCCTCCCAGCATCAGAGTCTTTTCCAATGAGTCAACTCTTCGCATGAGGTGGCCAAAGTACTGGAGTTTCAATTTTAGCATCATTCCTTCCAAAGAACATCCAGGGCTGATCTCCTTTAGAATGGACTGGTTGGATCTCCTTGCAGTCCAAGGGACTCTCAAGAGTGAAGTAAAGTTAGAAGAGACTTAAGGTCTATATTTTATTGGGGACAGACTGAGACTTATGGAACTTTAATTTCCAAAATATAAAATTACTTAAAATTTTTTTCAAAATAAGATAATCCTTTCATAAAAGATTTGAAAATAGGATAGACCATCACCTAAATCCACGAAGTTAAATTCAACCCATAGTTAGATGTAGTTTTTTTGTGGGAAATACATCTCAAAATGAAATATTTTCTTGTTGGAATAAAAGGAACTTCTTAGAAGTATGTTTTGGTAGTATATGTAATGCTGCCATAATATTTCATATAAAAGTTGTATCTTTTCACCATGTAAGAGGTCAGCTAAGTTTTCATAAAAAGTTCCCCACCCAGATTTGTAAAAACTTATAAGGATGAGATCTTGTAATAGTTCACTGTGTCTACTTTATAAGCAGACTCAACTACATTAAATATCCTACTTCAGTAAATCCCCATATTGCCTGCCAATAATTTTCAACATTTCTTTTCCTCTAAGAGGGGGCTTTATATGGGATCATACACTGAAGCTAAGAAGTCCTGACCAAGACAAAGAGAAGGGGGACATTTCTGCTGTGGGCATAGTTTATATGAATGCTGCAGCTGCTGCTAAGTCACTTCGGTCATGTCCGACTCTGTGCAACCCCATAGACGGCAGCCCACCAGGCTCCCCCGTCCCTGGGATCCTCCAGGCAACAATACTGGAGTGGGTTGCCATTTCCTTCTCCAATGCATGAAAATGAAAAGTGAAAGTGAAGTCGCTCAGTCGTGTCCGACTCCTAGCAACTCCATGGACTGCAGCCTACCAGGCTCCTCTGTCCATGAGATTTGCCAGGCAAGAGTACTGGAGTGGGGTGCCATTGCCTTCTCTAGTTCATATGCATAGTTTATTTAAAAATAAACTGAATTCCGTTTCCAGCTGTCACTTGCAAAACTACATGCAAAATGATCACATTCACCAAGGAGGGTTGAATGGATTAATATGACATCATAGACTGTCATATATAACCATGCCCTGATATAAACATCACTTCTAATATCACAAACATATACCACAGGCATGGCCAATGGCTCCTGCCACCTTGCCCCATATAGGATTGTACATTTCAGAGTTTAACTTGTCCTACAACAAAAACATGAATTTTGAAAGTTTGGCAGTTCGAGGTGGGAAGACAAACCACTTACCTGTCTATGATGGCACACATGTCAATGCTGACATTCGCAAAACTTCCAGGCCTCCTTTGCGCCACTTCGGATAAATTTACAAGTTGATCATCCACTTGAATGAGCTGCATGCATCCTTGGAATGAAGGCTGAAGGACAGAGTGACTTGAGTTATTCATCTGGTTCAGATAACCTGTGAGAGAGAAAAAAATGGGAGTGTTCAATTCTGTATGTGGCATGCTTCACTAAAATTCCTCTGGGTGGTTTTCCCTGACCACAGCCATCGCATCCAACTGCTGTGTCTTGTTGATTCTACTCATGTTGTATTCAATGTGGAAGAATGAATTCTTTTGAGAAAATGGTATTATTTCAGGGGAAGGTGTGAGGGTTGAACCTAGGTGAATGTTTGTCTCTGGGGTCTAGCATCCTTCGTATTTTCTCTTTTGACATCTTTTTCACCCTGTCAAATCTCTCCGTCCCTCTGTTCATTGCTATATTTCCTCATCTGACTCTGTCTTCAGAGATCAGGATGTATAATTTTAGACCTTTCCCAACTATCCAACCATCTTTCTTTTATATCTTCAATATTTACTTCTATTTTCTTAATTTCTAAGAGGCCTGTTATTCAGATGTCAAGAAGTTAAAACTTACTGTTATCAACGAAGGTGGGCTTCTTTTATGAATTAATATCTAACTCAATCCAAAGAGATATTTGCATTACAAATAATTTCTCAATTTATAAAACCCAAAGAAACATAGGCATAAGGGTCAGTCACCCTGCTCTGAATATCCATCTCAGGTAAGGTACCTAATATGATATAGGGAGCAAAAGTGATAAGAACTAAAACTAAAATTTTAAAAGGATGAATAACAAGGCAAGAAAAGAACATTTCTATGAGGATTAGAAACTATTGGTTCTATTATGGAGTAGAACATGCATATGCCAAGGCTAGATTAGAAACTTTTTCAAAATATTATTGCAAAGTAACTTTAAAATAACATCAAAAATCAATTGCCTTATGCCTTTTCAATAGAAAAAAATTATAATACATGTTATGTATAAAAAACCTGTGGGCCATATGGAATAAATCTTCTTGATCCCATTAAACATCTCCACAAAGTGCCCCAAAGCTACATTTCATATTGTCCCCATACAAAATTCACCTACCAGAGCATATTTAATGGTAGTATTTTTCTGCTTAAAAATCTCAAGTTACTGACAATCTTTTCCATCTAATTATCATATTTACAGCAAAAAAATAATAATTTATACAAAGTGGCTGGTATCAAATGAAGTGAAAGTCGCTAAGTCGTATCCAGCTCTTTGAAACCCCATGGACTATACAGTCCATGGAATTCTCCAGGCCAGAATACTGGAGTGGGTAGCCTTTCCCTTCTCCAGGGGATCTTCCCAACCCAGGGATCAAACGCAGGTATCCTGCATTGCGGGCAGATTCTTTACCAGCTGAGGCACTGTATAGTCCATGGGGTCGCAAAGAGCTGGACACGACTGAGCGACTTTGGTATCAAGATGTGCCATTAATTGGATAAAAGGGAATTTTCAATAAAAACTTTTTCAGAAATTGCCCATTAAGTGATTTTTAAAATATCCTTTTTTGTTTGACTAGTAAGAGTGTTTTAAAGTAAAAGAAATCTCCCTTTAATAATGGGTTACATAATTAAAACCTAATGATAATCAATTTATTCCTCTTTAGGGATTAATCAGAAGTATACAAAATCATTTTCTATCAACACAGTACTAACTAAAAATAAGGTTATACTTAAGTAAATTTCTTGAGTTAAAAATAAATATAAGGCTCTATTTCAATGTCAAACATATGGTATTCTTTTTTTTTCTTCTTCTTTCTTTTCTGAGTCACTTTTTTCCCCCATTTGCACTGACTTAATCCCCTCAGAAAATTGCTGATCTTAGCTAAGTTGTCTATTTAGACTAACTGTATGCATACATATGATTTTCAATCTGTCTAATCAAGATAAAATTGAATGGGGTTTAATGTCTAAACTTAGCAGAGAAAAAACATCCAGCTGTAACTTTATTGACTATTCTTAACAAGATGATCATTTGATTCTAGTTTTTGAACCCTTGAAGTCTCTAAATATCCACACTCGCTTTGAAGTATTCCAAAATGGGTAAATGTATTGTGAGAACAAGATCTCTGAAGCAAGGCAGCTGCGTAACACACAGATCACTATGGAATGGGTATATCTAAGTTCATAAAACAAGACTTCATCAGTTACTCATCACAATGTTGTTTACTCCTGGTGAATTTTCGAGTTTGAAGTTATCAAGTCCTTTCGTTTTCCTACAGGAGATACGTTCTAGGAGAAAATACTTGTAGTACAAACTTCTACATGCCCATTAAAATGTAGCCATGAAGACTTATGGCTCTTGAAGAGGTTATCAGTAATGGCTGAAAGAAAGGTGAGGAAATGGTGTTCTCAGAAATGGAAGAAAGCTGGATCCTTACTGTGTTGCAGTGGAAAGTTCAGCAACGCTGTGATAATACTGAAAGGAACACACTGCACTTAACGGACTTTATCATTAGCTGAGGATATTTCTGTGCATAGTATTCTGGCACCTTCTTTCTGCTTATAGGGGAAAAGGAGAGGGGAAAACTGTCAAATATGAGGAAGGCAGGTCTTAATAGATTTGAACATAAAATATTTTCTTAAACTTCAGTCTCTCCAGATGTTGAACAATGCAAAAAATAAGAAATCTCTTCAAGGCAAATTTTAACTACCAGGAAAATGTGATCTAAAGATGATGAGGTGTGACTATAAAATCCATATTAAGACCTCCAACATATATTAGACAGTGCTTCCAAGAACCATTCATTCAGACAAAAGAACCTCTATGTAGCTTAGTGGTGTGTCTTACCGAGCCCCTGATTTAAACAATAAAGATTCTAAAAGTAATCTTCCTCAGCATATTAGCAGAAGCCCAATGTAAAAAAAAAAAAAAAAAAAAAAAACTTGTCTTTATGAAAGTGTGGATAAGGCTTTTGTTTAATGGAGTAAAGCTTAATTATATTGATAGGTATCCTAAAAGTTTTTAAGAGAACTGTACTAGTAGAATATTGACCACTCCCTTATAGTTGGCAATGGGTTAAAGATGCTGTCTCTGATACTAGAAATTCCTGATACTCTAGCCCACTCCTTGTTCCTTGAAATGAAGGACAGCATATTATTTATTTTCTGTATTAGTTCCCTTTATGTTGAATATAATTTCAGTAAAAATCCTAATGCAATAGTATATGTGATTCTTTCAATGACTACCCTAAAGTTCAGGATTTAACACAGTGGATTAATAGCAGGGTTGTTTGGAGAAAAAAAAAAATGCATCTGGGATACTGAGGTTCAGAAATGAATAGATATGAAATGGATAGAGGGTCAATCTCAATTAAAATTTGATAAATTATTACAAAAATTATATATAGCAAAAAAGTAAAGTCATTTGTTTCAGCTTAGAGTGTAAATTTACTACATCTATGGATTTGAAGTAAAAAAAATGTAATGTTCCTATATTGGTTGTCATTATTGGGTTCTATGATCTGACAATATGTTGTAACACCCACAGTGAATTTTAACTGTGTCATTCTCAATTGTGTCTATCAGTGAGCTGGGCCATTATGGTACCTTACTGATATGTCTGCAATTTCCATTTTAAGACTTAGCATATAAAACCTTTATACCTGATTTGAAGCTCAACATTTTGCTACTCTCATTGACAGAACAAACACGTGCATTTTCACAGTTTTAAAATTTTAACTCAGATATACATTAGTGAAAAATATGCTGATATTTGTTTTGACATTCAAATGCCAATTTCAGTTTTAAATTATAACGTTAACTTGATGGAACAAAAAAACAAACAATAGGCAACAAGGCTGAATATTTTACATGTCTGGAAAAACACGCATACATGACTCTATCTACACTTATTTTAAAGTAGGGATGTTTAGGAGGTTGAGAAAGGCTAGTGAAATGCTGTAAAGATGCTCAAAACCATTTAGTGTCTTCCTTTCAATATAATCTTGTGCAAAATTTCTACTAATCTCTACTGTTTACCAAATCTTTCTAAATAATTCACCCTCGTGGAGGTTGGGGCCAAACAAGCAGTGTGTTAGAGTGAGCCAGGAGTGAGCCCAGTGGTGGCTAGTGTCTGCAGCCAGCCAAACACACACCACCTGGCATGGCCAGGAGGCTGACTGCAATACAGATTGATGGAGCAAACAAATAAATATATTGAAGATAGTGAGAGCCAGGTTCACACTGGCAGGAAAGGAGGGTACACATGAAAAGTGGGAGATCTTGAGTGGGTCCTATGGGTTTAGATTGGAAGTTATAGTGCGCACTTGTGGTTTTCGGTATATACAGATAGATATAGAAATAAATCTAGATGGAACTGTGTATATGGTCAACATACAGGCGGTTCCTACCATCCACTGGGGATGATCCGCGGAAGGATTACACCCAGAAGCAATCAGTGTCTTCTTTGTTAATGCTCTAATCAAATGCTAAAAGATGTCTTTCTTAACCTCCTCAAAAAAAATCTGAATCACTTTGATATAAGCTGGAAACTAATACAACTACAATTAAAAAAAAAAAAACCTGTCTATTCTTGCTCACTATGCTTCAGCCATCCCATTCTCTTGTCTGTGCTTCAGAAAAACCAAGCCCATTCTACCTGGAATTTTCTTCCTCTTTGCATTATTCATGGCTGACTTATGATTCAGGTCAGTTCAAATATCACCTTCTCAGAGGTGACCACTTCAAAAATCATGGTACTTAAAATTATTCTATCCATTTTCTCATTCAAGTTCCTCAGCAACTTATTTTTTGTCATAGAATCTGTCACAATTTGTATTTATCTGGATTGGTTTCTTTACTTACATGTGTGTGTGGTTCTGAATGTGTCTTTTTCCTCTTTAGTGTAACAGTTTCATGACATCAATTGTACGGTCTTATTTCTCTATGAATTAAAAAAGTACTTGTTGAGAAAACCCCACATATGATAAAAATTACCAACCTACTTATATTAAAACGAGCTATGGTATACATGGGAGATGATCAAGATGCAAAGTGTCTTGATCACTTTGTATCCCAAGATATAAACTATTTGGAAATAAATTAGTTTTCAACAGATTGAAGCTCTACTTTATAACATAATATAATCTCCATTTCAAGACTCTGATGGATCCTTCTATACTTGTTAGGTGAATGATCAAGTGAGTGAATATGTTCGAATTTTTATCCTAGAATGAGGTGATATCTAACCTTGCATCTTCACTTCCTTCAAGACTCTATTTCAGTCACCCTATCAGAGAGGCCTTCTCTGATCACCAGTTAAAGAATATTCTCCCATCCCTTTGACACTCTATCCCCTTATCTGATTCATTTTTTTTATAACTCATCACCACATTGCATACTATATGTTTGCTTATTGTTTTACTCTTTGTACTGGGATATAAACTCCTAGACCTCTTACATAATAGAGGCTCAACTATTATCTACTGAATGAACAAAAAATCGTTGAAGAATTTTGCGCCTGGAAATAATTTGTATTTTGTTATTCTTCTCCTGGTGAAGATAGGAATAAGCTTATCTTATCTTATCAGAATAAGCTGGCAGAGGGAAACTGGAGGTGAGGGTTGCTTTACAGAGAATCATTGGACAAATTCCAAATTCTTTACCTAAAGTATGTCAATAAAGCTAATGTAGAGGGGATGGGTGAAAAATATCTCATAGGAAGATATGACAGAACTGACTGATCTCCTGGATCTGAGCACTGCACAGAGAAAAATGACTAGACTGACAGATTTCTGGGTGAGCAGCGAGATGGATGCTTTTGCCTTTATGAAAAAGAAGATGCAGGAAAAGCATCTGGTCTTTAAGGAGTGGGATGAAAGGGGAGGAGAAATGGTGGCTGGTTCTGATGAGTTCAAAGCTAGCCTTTTCAAGTCTGAAGTATCACTATGATATCAAAGATAAAATATTCAACCCAGAGGTTGATATTAATATCTGGACGTCGAGAGAGGGATCAGAATTTGGAAATGATTTTTTTCAGTCACTATGTAATGAAGGTGGAAGAGACTGCATAAAGAAATTGTATAGTGTGCTAAGCAAAGAAATTCAAGGCTGGAACTCAAAAAAATCATCTACATATCATGGGGAGAAGCAAGAAAACAAACTAGTGAAGGAAACCAAGAAAGTGGCAAGAGAAAACCCAAGGAGTGGTATCCGGGAAGTGAAGGAATGTGTAACAATATCAAAGATCACAGAATCCAAATTAGAAAAGGCAGGGCTTGACTTAGGTTTACCATTTAGATCAATGGGAAACTGGAGAAATGAGTATGGATCACAAATGGCATTGTTTAAAGAGAACACTATTGCTCATACTATGTATGAAGTAGATAACTAATAAGAACATACTGTATAGAATGGGCAACTCAAGGCACCATGGTGACCAGAATGGATACATGTATATGTATAGCTGATTCATTTTGCTGTACAGTAGAAACTAACACAGCATTGTAAAGCAACTATACTCCAATGAAAATTAATTTTAAAATAATAAAAAGATAGAATACAACATACGAGAGAGCAAAAAGCACAGCGATCCTAGCATCCCATTATAAAACAGTGGCACACGAGTGAAAGGCTAACATCTTTGGAGGTAATTTTTATGAGTTAATTTTAATTATATAAATTATTTAATATAATCTGTTGGCTTTTTAAAATTTAAAATTTAGTGTGTCATTTATATTTATTGCTTTATGTTTATCTACTATTTATTTATAATAAATGAATAGTAGATATAATATTAAGAATTTTGTCTCTATCAATTTTTTCCCCTTGAGTGAATTAACTAAATGTTCTGTTTCTTTTTTCTTTATCTATAAAATAGGAAAATGTATAATGCTCTAGCACAGGAGATTAAGAATTAGTAAGAACATAACTACAAAGTAAGTGCTTAAAAAATGCCCGTGTGTGTGTGTGTGTGTGTCCAGGGGATCTTCCCAACCCAGTGATCGAACCTGCACCTGTCTCTTATACACATCTTAAAAAAGTTCAANGTGAATTAACTAAATGTTCTGTTTCTTTTTTCTTTATCTATAAAATAGGAAAATGTATACAGCTCTAGCACAGGAGATTAAGAATTAGTAAGAACATAACTACAAAGTAAGTGCTTAAAAAATGCCCGTGTGTGTGTGTGTGTGTGTCCAGGGGATCTTCCCAACCCAGTGATCGAACCTGCACCTCCTGCATTGCAGGCAGATTTTTTATCATCTGAGCCACCAGGGAAGCCATAACTTGATTAGGAGCCTTTATATGATAAAGTGAATTAGCAAGATTTTAAAATAATTCCCAAGGTCTTTCTTTCCCTCTAATATTCTGGTTTTCCAAGTGCAAAGTGTATTTATAGTGATGTATAAAATATTGTGTCATATATTATGAAAATAAAATTTTAATTATTTTAAAAATAGTATGCATTAGTTTGATTTTCTGTAATTAAAATTAATTTCATAAAATTTATTACAAAATTACAGGTAGATTAATTTAAAGTATGTATATATTAGAATATTGAAACTATAGAAACATTAGTATCAATATATACAAAAACACTTTATCAAAACTTTATTGGCTCAGGAGGATCAAAATTTTTCAAATAAAATTATCTATGAGTCTCCCCTCCTATTCTCATATAATACTTATAACAAATATAAAATGTATTTATACCAAATTAGCTTAAATTTAGAAGATAGAGGGCATATTTCAGAGTGTCTTTTAATAATGATGAAGAAAATTACAAGAACATAGGAAAACAAGAGGAAATCAGAGAAACATACTAGCTATCTGGACAAATTGGGATAGTTAGCAATTTGCAAATCAAATTGTACAATATGATTTAAAAAGCCATTTCTGCCCTGGGGCCACCATAAAAAGAAGAGCAGAATTACCAAACGGAATAATTTAACTCTTATGTCTTTTTAATATTTATTAAATTTATTTATTTGGCTGTGCTGGATCTTCACTGCAGCCTGTGAACTCTTACTTGCAGCATGTGGGATCCAGTTTCCTGACCTGGGATGGACCCCAGGCCACCTGCAGTAGGAGCATGGAGTCTCAGTCACTGGACCACCAGGGAAGTCCCTTATGTCATTTTGTAAATGTTAAGTGATCTTTTTAAAAATGTAGCTGTGTATTCATACATAGAGAGTGCAAAATGCAAAATAAAAGCCTTTATAGTTGATAACTTTAATTCTATATGACCATACTATTAGTGTATTGTAACATATAAAATAGACAAGAACATTCATATATTCACAAAATAAAATAATATTGCCTTCTTTGATTCTTCTGTGCAAGTTGTTTGGTGATGTCTATGGAGTTATACAATACTTTGAAAATATGATCTTAGTGGTCAGGCAGATGGGCTTCAGAACAGCAGAACTGGTTGCCAACCCAATCCTGCATGTATTTAGTTACACAGTTATGCCTTGAGCAGGTCACTTGCCTTTTGCTTAATGTATTTTTAAGTTAAATTGTATATATTTAGGGTGTACAACATTGTGTTTTAATATACATCTACAGAGTTTAGTAAAATAATCCTGAGAAATCTGTATGCAGGTCAAGAAGCAACACCTAGAACGGGACACGGAATAAAAGACTGGTTCCAAATTGGGAAAGGAGTATATTAAGGCTTTATATTTTCACCCTCATTATTTAACTTATATGCAGAGTACATCATGCAAAATGCCAGGCTGGATGAAGCACAAGCTGGAATATTGCTGGGAGAAATATCAATAACCTCAGATATGCAGATGACACCACCCTTATGGCAGAAAGTGAAGAGGAACTAAACAGCCTCTTGATGAAAGTGAAAGAAGAGAGTGAAAATGAAAGTGAAAGGAGAGTGAAAGGGCTGGCTTAAAGCTCAACATTAAGAAAATGAAGATCATGGCTTCCAGTCCCAGCACTTCATGGCAAATAGATGAGGATACAATGGAAACAGTAACAAAGTTTATTTCCTTGGGTTCCAAATCACTGCAGATGGTGACTGCAGCCATGAAATTAAAAGACGCTTGGTCCTTGGAAGAAAAGCTATGCCCAACCTAGACAGCATATTAAAAAGCAGAGACATTACTTTGCCCACAAAGGTCTGTCTAGTCAAAGCCACGGTTTTTCTAGTAGTCATGTATGGATGTGAGAATCGGACTGTAAAGAAAACTGAGCCCCGAAGAATTGATGCTTTTGAACTGTGGTGTTGGAGAAGACTCTTGAGAGTCCTTTGGGCTGCAAGGAGATAAACCAGTCAATTCTGAAGGAAATCAGTCCTGAATGTTCACGGGAAAGACTAATGTTGAAGCTGAAACTCCAATACATTGGCTACCTGATGTAAGAACTGACTCACTGGAAAAGACCTTGATGCTGGGAAAGACTGAAGATAGGAGGAGAAGGAGACGACAGAGGATGAGATGGTTGGATGGCATCAATGACTCAATGGACGTGAGTCTGAGCATGCTCAGGAAGTTGGTGATGGACAGGGAAGCCGGGCACGCTACAGTGCACGGTGTTGCAAATAGTCGGACACGACTGAGCGAATGAACTGAACTGAATTGCAACTCTCCCAGTTTCATTAGGAGCCTGTTAACTGCACGGCTTTAAGAAACATGGCAATTTCTCACATTCAAAAACATTTTAATATTTGAGAGACTTGTTTTATTCGCTAAAGAAAATTAGAATTAGATTCTCCTCATTCTTATTAAATGGTCCTATTTTGAAGGAAGAAGACTGTTTTTGCTTATTAGTATTTTTGCCTGGGAAAAAGGAAAATAGAAATATAAATTAGAGTCACAGCTATCCACATTACAATAATATGTATAGTCAAACATACTAAGGAATCAAATATAATTTCTACTTGGCTTTGGCATGCTACTAATATGACTATATTTAATGTTCTGGAATTTAACAAGTTCATACAAAACCATATTGTAAAGATTTATTTCAGAAGTTATTTTGAAATTGGATAGGCAGGAAGTGCTTCATTGGTAAAACTAGCTCTTGCCTTTGTCAACCTAAAAACATTTTTCAGCCTATTCTGGCTTTGGTGCTTAGAAGGGTGCTTGGCTGAAAATAGGAGTCCATAACCCATCCTTTTCCTTCCCCTTCCCTTCTGCTTTGTTGTTATGATTGTTGCTGATAATGATGATGTTATTACTTGTGATGTTATTGTTTGAGACTTCATCCTTCTGTATTCTGTACAATAATGATGCTTTTCTTCAGTTATGAGAATGTTTCCATGTTCATCAATGAAGTCTGACATTAAAGTCTTAAGGTAAAATACTTTTCAGAATGCTTCAAATTTCACTAACTCAATACTCTCCAAAAATGATAATTTTCCCCAAAATGCTGACGCTATCTATTATAAGTTACATAAAAGAAAGACTTGTTCCATATAACTTCATTTGTAAAATTTTTACCACATCTCAATGTTTTTTATCATAACACAAACTCTCTGCTATGAGATAATTTATTTAATAACATTTAAGAATAACATATTATAGAATATTTAGGATAGAGATAAAAATAAATAATCTCCAGATAATTCCATTTTCTATGATAAGGTAATGTGAAGAGCCTGAAGCTTTTTCAATTCAAAACACATAGAAATGCCAGGTGAAATTAACACACATCCTTTTAAATTATATCTGTAGTATCCAATAAGGTAGGAGAAGCTTTTTGGGAGGGGAGGGTTCAAAAAAAAAAACAAACAACTAACTTTAAACTGCAGGGTGCCAGATGATGCTGGGCTAGGCTATTAGCTAATCTTTGTAATGTAAAGGTTTAGATTTTAAAGGCCAAGCAGAATTAGAAATCAAGTGTTGGACCTGTGTCAGGAATAACAACACCCCTGCCCTTGCCAGAGACACTAGAATATAAAGCCTAAAAATGCTAAAATCTCAGCTGAAGCAGATAGTGGAGAAAAATTCACTAGTCAGCAAAGAAATGTGACAAGGAAATTTGTCTCCCTTCTACTGACCTACAGAAAAGAAACTACTTTCTGAGAATTCATAAGCCACAGGTTTGCTCAACAAAATTATGGCTTTCAAATTTACAATGGCGAGAAGGTATAACCCCCAAGCCAAGAAATTAAAATACAAAAAGTAGTTCTCAATTGTTATATTTTGAAGGAAGCATAAATTCTCTCAGGATTGACCCTGGAATCACAGGATTCCTGAAGATAAAAGTCAGAGCAATTTAAATATATAATCTATGTATATTAACATAAAATATTAGAGAAGATGCATAATGAAAATGATTCAAAAGAAACACCACACAGGAAAATTTGACTGCTATGGATTTCAGATAAATTTTAGGATTGAGAATATGGTAAAGCATTCAAAAATCACTTAAATAAATAAAAGGTGGAACAAAATATATAAGAAAGTAATGAGTTAGTATTAAATAGAACCTGTCATATTTGATAAATAATCAAATACTTCCTTTAAGAATAAAAATTCATTACTGAAATTAAAAACTTCATCAGTTATGTTAGGCAGATGAGACAAAACTATAGTGTGTATTTGTGACTTGAAAGATAGACTGAACATCTAGTGTAGAAGAAAAAGTGATTAAAAAATTTAATACAAATATTAACATGTGGAGGATGAAATGAGGTCTAATATTTTATTAACATTTCAGAAGGAGAGAAAAGAGAGAATTATGGAGAAGGAATTCAAAGACAGAATGTCTAAGAGTTTTCCAGAACTGACTAAAAATTTAGATTCATGGAGGACTATAATTCCCAAACAAAATATTTTTAAGAAATCAGTCTTTATAATGGACATCTAGTGTCACTTTGTCAACAAAGTGATGTCTCTGCCTTTTAACATACTGTCTGGCTTTGTCATAGTTTTCCTTCCAAGGATCAAGCACTTTTTAAAATTTCATGAATTAAGGGATAGACTGATGGATCTTATGTGAAATAGAAGCAAATTCAATTATTATTAATAAAATGATAGTTTATGCAATCAGAAAAAAGAATAATCAGTCTTACACAGAAAAATGTAAGAGCAAACACCAAGAAGCATAAAAATAGCAAAAGAGAAGAGAGAACAATATTAAAGCAGACAGGAAGCTTATTAACAAGGAGAAACAAAAGGCAGAATGCAGTATAATAAGATATTGAAAATGTCTAAAGGAAATAAAATTCAGATCTAGAATTGCACATCAAACTAAACTATCACACATGTTTGGGAGTTCGTGTACACCCGTGGCAGATTCATGTCAATGTATGCCAAAACCAACAGAGTACTGTAAAGTAAAATAAAGTAAAATGGAAGCTCTAAAAAAATAATAAAAAATTAAAAAAATAAAAGACCATTAAAAAACAAACAAAAAAAAGAAAGAAATTAAGACATTTTCATAGAAACAAAATTGAAGCAGGTCACCAACATTAAAACTAAAGAATGTGTGTTGAAGGGAACACACATCCAGAAAGAGGAGAACAGGAAGGCACAGCAAGAGAAAAAGTTGACAAACAAGACAAAACCTGAAAATACAATAATGACATAAACATACAATTATAAAAATGATACTATTGAAGTTCAAAAAGAGGGAGAACTAGATTGTAGGACCAAAGTAGAATACAGGATGGAAGGAGATATTCATATTTATGTTAAACCAAGTGTCATGGATCGAATGTTATTCCCCTCCCCCAATTCATATGTTAAGGCCCCAACCTCCGATGCAACTGTTTTTGGAGATGGGCCCTAAGGAGATAATTAAGGTTAAGAGGGGTCATGAGAGTGGGCCCCGATCCCAGAGGACTGGTGTCCTCATGAGAGGAGCAACAGACCCAGAGATCTCTCTCCCCCATGTGCCCAGAGGAAAAGCCGTGTGAGGATGCGGTAAGAAGTCAGCCATCTGCAAGCTGTGAACAGTCCTCACTAGAAGCCAACCTTGTCACCTTCATCTTGGACTTCCAGCCTCCAGAACTAGGAGAAAATAAAATTTTTGTTGCTTGACTCACCCAGCCTGTGGTATCCTATTATGGCAGCCCAAGTAATATGTTTCTTTCACAGTTCAGGAGAAAGATCAAAATGTTAAATTACTTTTGACTTTTTAAAATAGTCACTTAAAATTATAAAGATAATCCCTAAAATAGGAAATATTGAATATATATATATCTTATATATATACAATATATGTATATGTATAAACATTGCATTTAGTGGTGGGGGAGATAAATATTTTTTTAAAAATACAGATGCAGCCAAAGGAAGGAAAAATGAGAGAAAAAATGGAACACAGAAAAAACCAAAAGCAAAAGAAGATAGTAGAAATATACCCAAGTATAGCAATAACAAAAATAGATTTTAATAACACTGAACTGCATATTGAAAAGACAGATGTACCATTGGATATTTTTTTTAATCAAACAATAAACTATGACTAAGAAGCGTATCAGAAACAAAAGAGCCAAGAAAAGTTGAGAGTAAAGGAAATGAAAATGATAAGCGAGGTGAATACAAGTTTGAAAAACTTGGTGTGTCTATGATGATATTAATATACCGACCTTAGTCATATAATCCAAAAACATTGATACTTTGTATAATATTGGTATTAGTATCAATATGTGAAGTGATGTAGGCTCCAGAGTGAGAATGTCTGAGCTTGATATTGTTTATGCTAGTTTGTGCAATTTATGTTTCAATAAATGACTTTAAAATTGTGCCTCACAGTTTTTCCTTTCTAAAAGAGAGGAAATAATAGCATCTACTTTATAGTATCATTTTGAGAATTGATTAAATACACACAAATTATGAACCAAATGCATGTATATTTTTTCCTTGGTGGCCCAGTCAGTAAAGAATCCACCGGCAATGCAGGAGATGCAGGTTCAACCCTTGAATCGGGAAGATCCACTAGAGAATGGAATGACTACCCACGCCAGTATTCTTGTCTGGAAAAATGTCATGGACAGCGGAGCCTGGTGGGCTACAGTCAATGGGGTTGCAAAGAACTGGACACGAATGAGTGAATAAGACTGACATATGAATAAAAACTGACATTTCGTAATACACACTGTTTCTGAGGAGGATAAAAAGGGATAAAGTGTATTTTAAAAGAAAACCAAAGCCAAATGAAGGAAAAGATAAAACTCACTACAAGACAAAGTGAAAGTCGCTCAGTCGTGTCCAACTCTTTGCGACCCCATAGACTATACAGTCCAGAATTCTCCAGACCAGCATACTGGGGGGCATGGCCTTTCCCTTTTCCAAGCGATTTTCCAAACCCAGGGATCGAACCCGGGTCTCCTGCATTGCAGGTGGATTCTTTACCAGTTGAGCTACCAGGATAAGCCCAAAACTCAATAGAAAGTTATAAATATTCTAAATATGTGTGCATCTAGTATTCAAATAGATAAAATAATTTTCAAAAAATACAAGCATCACTCCCTCAAGAAAACCTTCCCAGATGATGTACTCCTTACCCCAAACTCTAGGTCCGTTTCCTCAGTGCTTCAGGAGCACACAGTGCGTAAATTATATTATAGCCCTCTATCACATTAATTATAATTCTTTTTTTTCCCCCTCAGTTCTCTCCTACCAAGTGCCTTAAGCTCCCTGGACTACCTTTTTTGTTTTTAGTGCTAACTTACATACATAATACAAGCATCCAAAATATGCATGCTTGACAATTTGTAAAGAAATGGTTTTAAAATGTTTAACGGACATAAATTTATTTTTCATAAAAGACTGAACTTTCTCAGCCTATGTAGGAAATCTCCACATATTATTGTAACTCTTCCCACCCTCCCATCTTATCCTCAACTCGGTATTATGCAGATTGTCATACGTACATACATTTCTATGAAAGATGGGGGAGATGTCAACAAAGTTTTAAAAGATAATGAAGTAGGGACTTTCCTCGTGGCCCAGTGGTTAAGACTTTATCTTCCAACGCAGGGGGATGCAGGTTCAATCCCTGGTTGTGGAGCAAAAATCCCACATGCCTTGCAGCACAAAAACCGAAACATAAAACAGACGCAATATCATTACAAATTCAATATAGACTTCAAAAATGGTCCAAATTTTGTTAAAAAAAAAAAAAGACAATGAAGTAGATGAGGAGTGAAAAAAGAGAGGCTGAAGAGAAAAACTATGGAAAGAAATACCCAAGAGAAGTGAGTCAGGCTGCAGGGCTGAACCTCAGAAAGGCTCAAACTCTGGAGATGCAAGGAGTCATGAAAGACAGCAAAAGCAGATGCTATCTCACCCTCTACCCCCACGTCCCCTAAAAGACTCCCTGTGAAAGCTGACACTGAGAATCCCAATTGGACTCCACCATTGGTGGAGAAGCATGTGTGCTCTTGCGAGAGTGAGACTGGAAGGATAACTAGAGACACTGCAATCTGGACAGTGGATTTCCCAGCTCCCTTCCCTTTCTGTCCTTCCACACACAACCAGAAACGATCAGATCCTCCCAAGGAGGAAGCAGTCTCATAAAAAGATTTTGGGGTACAGATTGTGGGCCAATTCACTGTCCCCGATTATGTGATAAATCCGACAGTCAACAAACTTCACTTGGAGACAAATACTTCTTCAAGGCACTTTGTTGTTTACTATGCACAGGCACTGGAAATGCATATTACAAACCACATACAGATAAACAATTCACAGACCTTGCTTCAAATTATTAAAAAAATTTTTTAAACAACACTGATTTCAAATAAATGCGTTGGTTAAATTGTAGTTGAGGGAAATATAAGTGTCCGTAGTGACCTATATATATATGTATATATATTTTTTCTGGTAACAATGCAAAAATATAAAATGTTACACATAAAAAGCAGACATTCTGCCATTTAACTAAATACCTAAAAAGGGACAAATTCCTTCAAAGAAGTCAATAACGCTGGCAGTTTTTCACCTTCCTAGTCNTATATATATATGTATATATATTTTTTCTGGTAACAATGCAAAAATATAAAATGTTACACATAAAAAGCAGACATTCTGCCATTTAACTAAATACCTAAAAAGGGACAAATTCCTTCAAAGAAGTCAATAACGCTGGCAGTTTTTCACCTTCCTAGTCATATTTTGGGGAAAATAGGAATAAAGCCTGTTCCTTTATGAGTAAGGAGAAAAATGATAAAATTTGAATCACAGTCTGAAGGTTTTCAGTGCTCAGTGCCGGTCTACTGGAATATCTGAGAGTCATCTCCGTGGAAAGAGTTTCATTGTCAGTATGTTTTTTCCATTATTTAGACTAAACTCCTACCACCTGCTAGAAAGACACTTAAAACAAATGGATTTGCAGACTATGTTTGCTATCTTATGATGAATGAATCTGTTCCACGTCTGCTTTTTGGAAGCATAAACATTGACAGTTCACATTTTTAAAATGTTTATTCTGTCTCCAATGTATATTTTCTTCTGTTTATAAAACTGTGCCAAAGAAAATATAATTCTTCAGGCAGCCAAAAATGTAAAAAAATAAACAGGCTTGGGTACAGCAAACTAAAATGTTCCTACCCTATTGCTCTGTGATTAATACTCATTGCTCTCCAGTACAGGACCGGAATCTACACTTAATATAAAGATTGATAAGTTCAAGGAAAGTTTCTGGAAATAGGACATTCTATTCACTGTTCATTTCTAGAAACAGTTCAAGGGAATGATACGTTAATCAAATCGAAGTCTCCTATATAAAATAACATTTACTCTCAAATAATATTTCAATGCTCTAACAATGAATTGTGAGATAATAAGACACATCCTCTTTCCTATGGTTTTAATCTGTCAAAATAATAAATTAGTAAAAAATACATTTTGTATAAAATTTTAATAAGACTAATAAAAAATCCTATATTTGCAGTAAAGAATATGAAAATATTACTTTAAAATTTTCAGGGTACAGTTATATTTGTACCACCTATCTTACTTTGTAGTTAAATGGAAGGTTTAATATAATAATTTTTCTTGGTTGAAAAAAACTAATAAGATAGATATTTTGATAATATGTACGTCACAGGAAATATGAGCAACTTGCAGAAAGGCCATTCAGAATGTTGAAAAAAATGGTATCCTAGGGGGACTTCCCTGGCAGTCCAGTGTTCAAGACTCCACGCTTTCACTACAGGTGCTCCAGGTTTGATACCCGGTAGGGAAACTAATATCTTGCATGCTGTGCAGCCAAAGTGGGGAAAAAATGGTATCCTGTGTTAGAAACTGTTAGGACATCCTTAACCTTTTCTCAGTGACTCCTCTCCTATCAATTGGAGTGGAATATTGTGACTGAATATATTAATGTAAATAAGGTAGCATGTGAACCGATGGAGGCCTTGTCAGCAAAGCAAGTGCAGAAGCAAAGATAACCACAGAGGCAGTGAGGCTATGGTTCAGTCAAGTGGCGCCTATACGGAGGGAGCTTTGCCAAGGAGTTTGAATATCGGATTTGCACCGGCTGAGTCAGCATCAACAGTGCAGAGGTGAGTGGAGTCTAGGCTAATGCTCTCAAGTGTTCTGATGCCATTTGCATTATGGAGATGCATGTAGCAGGCTTTCTAACGTGATGCCATTAAAAAAAAATAAATCACATATCTGGCTGAAACTTTCTTCCTATTAACTTTCGGGAAGGATAAAGTCTCGGCATTAATTCTATCACTCAAAACAAAGCTGGAGATGCAGAGTAATTGTCAAACGTATAAGAAATAGGCTTGAGTAAAATTACTTAACTAAATTACAGGAGATTGATCTATTTCTCTTGACTTCTGATGAGAGTGAGGGAAAAAAGTTCCTAGGATACAATTCAGGAAGGAACAACTGAGTATAACCATTGAAAGTGAGGAAAATTCTGATAGAAGCCAAACAGAAGTAAGATGAAATGTTGCCAAATGAAAAAGCTGAAAGGGACGTTAAAATATAGCCAGGACAGCCAGTGTCTGTTCTTAAATGGTTTCTCTAAGCACATTCATCATCATACAGGTTTTACGTGGAGCCTGGTGAACTGTTTCCACTCTAACAGGTTCAGAAGATCCACTGTGTCAGCATCCCCAAATCAGATTTATCCTTCAGGGGAAAGAGCACACCAGCTAAGGTTAGAGGAATGTTTGTTTATTAACATGTTAAAACGAGAATTGTAACTATGACAGCGGGTGTAGCTTTCTCTCTCTGGACAGGGAAGCTGTTTCAAACGTGTCAGTCTATCTCTGGCTGTGTGTGGGGAAATGCTCAAGATGGGATGATATATCTGCTCTCAAAGTTGCTCCAGTAACAACAGAATTTGCCATGTACTGAAAGCTTTGCTATGCAGTGCAGTTTAGAGACAGGGTTCCTCTCTGCACAGTACAATATATGACACCCACCCCTCAAAAATAAAGACACACACATGCTGCTGCTGCTGCTGCTGCTAAGTCACTTCAGTCGTGTCCGACTCTGTGTGACCCCATAGATGGCATCCCACCAGGCTCCCTCATCCCTGGGATTCTCCAGGCAATAATACTGGAGTGGGTTGCCATTTCCTTCTGCAATGCATGAAAGAGAAAAGTGAAAGTGAAGTCACTCAGTCTGTCCGACTGTTAGTGACCCCATGGACTGCAGCCCACCAGGCTACTCCATCCATTGGATTTTCCAGGCAAGAGTACTGGGGTGGGGTGCCATTGCCTTCCGCGGACACACACATATATGTGTGTGTGTATATATATATACGTATATATATATATATATATATATATATGTGATTATAATATATATTTGGGCTTCCCTGGTAACTCAAACGGTAAAGGATCCACCTGCAAAGCAAGAGATGCAGGTTAGATCTCTGGGTAGGGAAGATCCCCTGGAGAAAGAAATGGCAACCCACTCCAGTATTCTTGCCTGTGAAATCCCCTGGACAGAGGAGCCTGGTGGGTTATAGTCCATGCCTGCATGCGTGCTGAGTTGCCTTAGTCGTATCCAGCTCTTTGCATCCCTAGGGACTGGTAGCCCCGCAGGCTCCTCTGTCCATGGGGATTCTCTAGGCAAGAATACTGGAGTGGGTTGCATGCCCTCCTCCAGGGGATCTTCCCTACCCAGAGATCAAACCTTTGTCTCTTGTCTCCAGCATCGGTAGGCAAGTTCTTTACCACTAGCGCCACCTAGGAAGCCCGGGTTATAGTTCATGGGGTCGCAAAGGGTCAAAGTGTCAGAAATGACTGAGCCCTAACAGTTTCTTTCACTTTCATGATAATATATATTACTAAAATATGCAACAAAATACACACATTCATGCATACACACACAGAGTACACACACAGGAATAAGTAAGCCTGGAGTGGCTGCTGGAACAAACAAACTAGCCCTGAATTTCCTTTCATATTGAGTGAACCATACTTGGGTTTAACAGTGAAAAGATTCAAACATAGATAATAGACTTGTGGTTGCCAACAGGATGGGATTGCGGGGAGGGAAGAGTGGGAGGTTGGGATTAGAAGACGTAAACTATTGTCAGTTCAGTTCAGTCGCTCAGTCGTGTCCGACTCTTGGCGACCCCATGAATCGCAGCACATGAGGCCTCCCCGTTCATCACCATCTCCCGGAGTTCACTCAGACTCAAGTCCATCGAGTCAGTGATGCCATCCAGCCATCTCATCCTCGGTCGTCCCCTTCTCCTCCTGCCCCCAATCCCTCCCAGCATCAGAGTCTTTTCCAATGAGTCAACTCTTCGCATGAGGTGGCCAAAG
Source organism: Oreotragus oreotragus (assembly GCA_006410675.1). Taxonomy (NCBI): domain Eukaryota; kingdom Metazoa; phylum Chordata; class Mammalia; order Artiodactyla; family Bovidae; genus Oreotragus; species Oreotragus oreotragus. The sequence continues at coordinate 109,177 of SJYX01000910.1, forward strand.
TACTGGAGTTTCAGCTTTAGCATCATTCCTTCCAAAGAATCGATAAACAACAAGGTCCTACTGTACAGCACAGAGAACTATATTCAATACCCTGCAATAAACCATAATGGAAAACGATTTTTAAAAGAATGTGTATGTATATATATATACCTGAATTACTTTGCTCTATCAATTAACATAACATTGTAAATAAACTGTACTTCAATAAAAATAAAAAAATACTATCATATAAATTTAAAAAATAGTGAAGTGATTAACATGATCAAAATAATTACTTTAACCATGCCATGATCAAATATTTTGCACTGAATATGGTCTGTTAATGTAACATTTGTTAATAACATATTACTGACTGGTGCGGGCTTTCCTGGTGGCTCATACTGTGGCTCATTCCAGAATGAGGGGAGACCTGGGTTGAACCCCTGGGTTGGGACGATCCCTTGGAGAAGGGAATGGCTACCCACTCCAGTATTCTTTCCTGGAGAATTCCATGGACAGAGTATCCTGGCAGACTACAGTCCACTGCGTCCCAAAGAGTCCAACATGACTGAGTGACTTTCACTGGCTGGTGAAAACAATGTCCATTAAGATTTTTGTCTAAAAATATCTGAAAGAATATAACCATTTTTCAACTTTACCAAGAATATTCTTTAAGACCATGGTCATTGTTTGGTGAATCTAGGAGCCAACAGCCTCTGCAATCTACTCAAGACTCAATTCAGTCAAGAGAAAAAGCATATGAGAGTGGAAAAATAAGTTTTTAGGCAAAAATGTCAATTTTCATGAATTTCAAAGCACATAAATTTAAAGGTCTCCTCCTGCAAAGTCAAAGCAAAGGCTAAGAGTTAAAGTCAATGTAATAATACATTTTTATTATTCAGTGGGCTACTCATTGTACATAAACTGTTATTGAAGAAAAGTCAATAGCAGTACATAAAATAACCATGTCTGAAAAGTGAGCTATAGTTTCTTGGGAAATTAAATGGTGTCTCTACTAGATTATCATCCTCATAAATTTGTAGCAGTTAAATTATACCACAAATGAGATATACCAAAGTAGACCACACAAGTCACTGCATAGCCATATAATATATATAATTCCAGATTTAAAAAATGTTAATATCTTAACACATGTCCACATTTAAGTAATAGGTGTCTGGACTGAATTAAATCCCCTTTGTGATGCTTAGTCCACAGTGTTAAAGTTAAAAACATCCTAGGATATTCTTACCTACCCATTCACTGATAATCAATTGTAGCATATACACTGTAGCTATATCTCTTTAAAATTGGGATAGATAAGGTCAAAACCAAAAAATTCATAAACAGCATTTATTAAACAATGTCCCCAGGCAAAGACTAAAGTCACAACCGGTAACAAGTAAGAAAGGTCAAGTTTTGGGATGATGAATAAAGAATTTGATATGCTCAACTTGAAGGGCCTCTGGGATGTTTAGAAGATAGTCAGTTAGAAGCTGGGAATAAAGAGCTACAAAAAGGAGACAGAAGGAATAAATGAGATCAATCATAGCCTTATAATCATTGATTATAAAGTATCAACAGTCTCTTGTGTTCTTTTCTCTTGCATAGACTAAAGTTCAGAGGTTCTTAACCCAACCAAGTGATTGTGCAGAACCTAACTGCAGTTAAGTGTTCCTTCCTTTGTTCCACATCTGTCCCCTCCATGAGTTTGGTATTTTAATGTATTGATTTACAGTTTAATAACTGCATCTCTACAGTGATCCTCTTGAGGGAGGTAACTGTGACCTATATATTTGGGCATCTTATGCTATTAGGTGTTTATTGCTCAGTTGATCAGTCATGTCTGACTCTTTGTGAACCCATGGACTGTAGCCCCCCAGGCTCCTCTGTCCATGGAACTTTCCAGGCAAGAATACTGGAGTGGCTTGCCATTTCCTGATCCATGGAATCTTCCTGACCCAGGGATCAAACCCATGTCTCTTTTGTCTCCTGCAGTGGTGGACAGATTCTTTCCCACTAGTGCCACCTGGGGAGCTAAGGTGTTTATTAATTGTTTTTAATTAGGTTGATGAGTTGACAAGAGATTTCAGATCGTTTTCATTGGGTGTTTCAACAATATGAAGAAAATATAACAAAAACATAACATAACATAAAACATAACACTCCTTAGGAGACATTATGAAGACATGATTGGCAAAAGCAACTGTGAGCAATTTCGCTCAAAAAAGCCACGCAGCCGACACACATGCTCTTACTTAAATGGAAAGTACGGTACTAGCGTACAGAGCCTATGTGATTTGCCCGAGGTGCTCAGCTGACTAGAGTAACCCCCAACTCAAACTGGTTCTCCTTTTAGTGCTGACTGGACCGTGGGGTCGGGGAACAGGGCAGGGCAAATAAAGTACAGGTGTCTGATCATCTCCACTATAAGGTCTGCAGATTGTGACTTACCTTAGTGGAGTGTCTCAAAACATCACACACCCTTACGTTCAAAATTAAGGTTTCCCTGGTGGCTCAGCTGATAAATAACTTGTCTGCCAATGCAGGAACTGCAGGAGACCTGGGTTCGACCCCTTCCTTGGGAAGATCCCCTGGAGTAGACAATGACAACCCACTCCAGTATTCTTGCCTGGACTATTCCATGGACAGAAGAGCCTGACAGTCCATGGTGTGGCCAAGAGTCAGACATGACTCAGCACACACACATAGACACACACATTCCAAATAAGCAGAAAAGCACTATTAAGAGCTAAAGTTTCTAAGTTAGCCACTATTTACATTAAAGATAGAAAAGAAAACCCAAAACTTCACATTCCTTAGAATATCCTTCTGGATATCATGTTTGTTTACTCAAGAACTGTTCTCACTCTTCTTCCATATTGAGAGATTAGACCAGCTTTCCAGAATACAGTCTAAACATGTCAAATACTTGCTTATCTAAGATTCCATGTCACTATGACATAACCATGTCTAACAGGATCTGAAATAAAGTCTGTTAGGGGATTCTGGTAGCATATTTTCTCACTAAGGATGTGCGTGGCAGTGAGGGCCATTGAGCCTCCTCCTTGCATTTGTGTATAGCTGTTTAAGAACAACCATGTCAGGAAAAAACCTGACTACAAAGACTAGCATATTAAGGATAATGATGTGAAAAATAAACTGCATAGTAGCAGCGGGCCATAGAATTAGCTAAACCTGAACCCCTTCCCTGCAGGCTTCTTATTAGATGAAATAATTATGATAATTTTTAGTTCATTATTATTTAAGTATTCTGTTATCTGAAGCCAAAAGCATTAAACTCACACAATCATTCTGAAATGGAATGGTTTAGGTCCATCTATTTCATGAATAGCCAGAAGGAGAGTAGGCAAATTCCTCTATTCCCTGAATGCATTTTGCCTTTTCTGTTGTATGGACGAGTTATATGACAGCACAGAGGAGTCTTGCTTCCTACTTCGGAGCTCTGCTTATATAATATTATTATGTCCTTTAATTATGTTCTGGTTCACGCTGGGACTAGCCTTAAAGCGATTTTCAAAGTTCTTTTTACAAAATCAATTAGAACTTCTATTTCTCGCATTCCAGATCTTGTGGCCATCTGGTCACACAACCTTTCCAGTATTTTTACCCTGCTGTGAGCCCCCCAACTGCCACAGGCAAAGGAAACAATAGCAGCCAAACACTCGTTTTCATTTAACTAGTTCTTATTTTGCTGCCAGTGTAGCAGTACAGCTTAGAGCTGGGAATCCCTGTAACACAATGTGGCCCTGTGCTGTGCTGTGCTTAGTCCCTCAGCTGCGTCCAGCTCTTTGTGACCCCATGCACTGTGGCCCACCAGGCTCCTCTGTCCACAGGATTTTTCAGGCGAGAATACTGGAGTGGGTTCCCATGCCTTCCTCCAGGGGAATTTCCAGATCCAGGGACAGAACCCACATCTCCTGCATCTCCTGCATTGCAGGTGGATCCTTTACCATTGAGTCACTAGGGAAGCCCTCTTAGATCTAAAGATGCATAAATAATTCTGTACTCAACAGAGAACATAGTCTTTTCCAGAAAACACAGAACCTTTATAGAAACTGGCTTTAGAGTAAATCATAATTCAAGCCTCTCAATTAATTTCCAAGAATTAATATATCTGACTATAATGTGTTTTTAATAGAAATCACCCAAAAAAATGCAAGTCTATGTATATGCACATCAAATTTAAAAAAAAAACTTTAACACATTGGCTAATAAAAGTCATAATGGATATTAAAATATATTGAACACTACTAAACAATAATGAAAATACTGAAATATAATGAAAATACTGAAAATATAAACAAAATTGTAAGATGCATCTAAAAAAGACCTTTAACTGAAACTGATAGCTTTAAATACTTACATAAATATAAAGAATAAAATATCAGTTGATTATTCTTGAGAAGTAACAAAAATAAAAACTAAATACAAAGAAGGTAGGAAAAAGAATAGATTCTAATGATATAGAAAACTAAGTTGGGAAGAACTAGTGAATCTAAGAGGGTGCTCTTGAAAAGATACCAACATTGACGGTAATGAAAACAAAAATGGAGAAGGTGCAAGTCGAGGCAGGATTTTAGATTCACTCAACATCATGAAAATAATGAAAACGCTATGGGGCTTCCCAGGTGGCATTAGTGGTAAAGAACCTGCCTGCCATTACAGGAGATGTAAGAGACTTGGGTTTGATCCCTGGGTTGGGAAGATCTTCTGGAGGAAGGCATGGCAACGCACTCTAGTATTCTTGCCTGGAGAATCCCATGAACAGAGGAGCCTGTTGGGCTACAGTCCATGGGGTCACAAATATGACTGAAGCAACTTAGCATGCACATGGACGATTTTATGCCAAAATTTTGAAAATGTAATGAAATGGACAAAACCTTAGATTGTGACACCAACTCTACAGAGAACAGGATGCCTGAATAGCACAATTCCCATTGAACTAACACTGTTTGTGAGTAAAAAAAAAAAAAAAAAAAGCTCACAAAAAGCTCATACGGTAGTAAAATGAATGTCGCCTGCCATTTTAGTAAACAAAGGATATTGAGGCCCTCAGACACTACAGCACCCTGACTGTGCACCCTGAGGGGATTTAGGATGGAGGAAAAAGAGAGAAATAGATTTAAGGGCCTAGATAGATAGGGTTCCTGATGAACTATGGAATGAGGTTCGTGACACTGTACAGGAGACAGGGATCAAGACAATCCCCATGGAAAAGAAATGCAAAAAAGCAAACTAGCTGTCTGGAGAAGCCTTACAAATAGCACTGAAAAGAAGAGAGGCAAAAAGCAAAGGAGAAAAGAAAAGATATAAGCATCTGAATGCAGAGTTCCAAAGAATAGCAAGAAGAGATAAGAAAGCCTTCTTCAGCAATCAATGCAAAGAGATAGAGGAAAACAACAGAATGGGAAAGACTAGAGATATCTTCAAGAGAATTGGAGATACCAAGGGAACATTTCATGCAAAGATGGACTCGATAAAGGATATAAATGGTATAGACCTAACAGAAGCAGAAGATATTAAAAAGAGGTGGCAAGAATACACAGAAGAACGGTACAGAAAAGACCTTCACGACCCAGATAATCATGATGATGTGATCACTAATCTAGAGCCAGATATCTTGGAATGTGAAGTCAAGTGGGCCTTAGAAAGCATCACTAAGAACAAAGCTAGTGGAGGTGATGGAATTCCCGTTGAGCTGTTTCAAATCCTGAAAGATGATGCTGTGAAAGTGCTATACTCAATATGCCAGCAAATTTGGAAAACTCAGCAGTGGCCACAGGACTGGAAAAGGTCAGTTTTCATTCCAATTCCAAAGAAAGGCAATGCCAAAGAATGCTCAAACTACCACACAATTGCACTCATCTCACACGCTAGTAAAGTAATGCTCAAAATTCTCCAAGCCAGGCTTCAGCAATATGTGAACCGTGAACTCCCTGATGTTCAAGCTGGTTTTAGAAAAGGCAGAGGAACCAGAGATCAAATTGCCAACATCCGCTGGATCATGGAAAAAGCAAGAGAGTTCCAGAAAAACATCTATTTCTGCTTTATTGACTATGCCAAAGCCTTTGACTGTGTGGATCACAATAAACTGTGGAAAATTCTGAAAGAGATGGGAATACCAGACCACCTAACCTGCCTCTTGAGAAATCTGTATGCAGGTCAGGAAGCAACAGTTAGAACTGTAAAATCTTGATTGGGCCTGCTTGTGTTCAGCTGAGTGTGTTTGATTGCACTCTGTTGCTGTTTGGTTTATGATGATGCAAGAGTGAAACCATAACAAGACTAGAGGGGCATAGCCTCAGCTACTTTGGAAATCTGGAGTCTCTATGACCTTTAGGTCCAAAGAGAATGGTCTGGAAATCTGTGTCCACAATAGCCCATCTCCCTTCCCACCTCCAGTGGAATAAACATCCAAGGTTACCTGAGATTTCTAGGCCTGAGGCACACACTGCAAAGGACCCCAAAGTTTTCTCCCTGAAGTGGAGGCAGGACTACTTTCACATTCATCCCTCAGCCTACCTATTGCTGTTAGACACACATCTTTCCTCTGCCCAAGCAGGGACTCAAAAATAAATCCCAGCACCAATGAAACAAAATCCCTTTCCCTTCTCACTGCACAACTGGAGGAAACCAGCATTGCCAAGTGGAGCTTTCTTATAAGCCAGTGGAAACAGAAAGGAAAGTGGAAACAAGGAAAGAATATATCCGCCATTGGGGGTGGTGGGGAGGGACTTTAGTTTATTGTAGAAGTTTCTGAATCATTTTTTCTTCTACTCCCTTTTTTGACCTTCCTTTCTCTGGGTGGGGGGTCGTTGGGGGGAGTTTGTCTAGTAATTCACTTTGGAGATGCTCTAGGGTACACCCAGATGAACACTGGTCCTTATTCAGGAAAAGAGCTGCTCTGCTCACAAGTTCTTTGGACCCCAGGAATATGGACACATGGAAGGGTGCTGCTTGGCCCAAATGCCCTCATTCTGTCTGCAGAGAAGGCAAAGGTCACTCTACCCGAGTGTCTTGTGTTTTTCCTGCCTAGATCCTTAACCTCCTGAAGTTCCCTGTGCTTCTGAGACTAAGTGGTTCCTTCATGAATGTTTTTTGTTTTTCTGAAGCTGTGAGCACAGGTAGTTTAAGGCTAAAGGAGCATAAAAAATGGTTTAGAAATTTACAGAAAATGTTTTAGGGTCCATTTGAGGTGAATACAAGGATCATGAAAAAAGGGCAGGGGGCCAGGTGGAATTGCACAGTACACATTTTAGCGGACCCCATCAGCCCTGTTTGTTGTTATAGCAGACCCCATCAGCCCTGTTCTTTGTGGACATTTATTGAGTTTGATAAGTGGCACTGCTATAAGCTCCTTAGACACGTGAACTCACTCTGTCCTCACAAATCTGTCCTTTCCAAATCTAGGTTCTCTCATAATCCCCAGGGTACTCGAAGTCTTGGTGAGAGAAAGTAACCTGCCCAAAGGTCTCATAGCACCTGCTTTGTGGAGCTATGCATTGTAAGTTGTGAGCTGTGCTGTGTGAGTTGTTACTTGTGTTATGTGAGTTGTGAACTGTGTTGTGTGAGTTGTGACCCGTGTTGTATGTGTTGTGAGCTGTGTTTTGTGAGTCGTGACCTGTGTTTTGTGGAGCTCTGAGCTGTGTTATGTGAGCTGTGAGCTGTGTTATATGAGTCATGAGCTGTGCTCTGTGAGTTGTGGAGCTGTATTCCGGGGCAACTTGAATGCTTTCTCCAACAGCATCAGGACACCTGGAAGCAGAGATGCCCTCAGTCGAGTTTCCAGGGTGAGACTGACTAAGCAGCTACCTGGGATGATGGGAGGTGGGAAGAAGTGGAATATGCTGGAGAGAGAGGTGTGCTGAACTGACGCAATCTGCCTGCAGTCGTGTGCAAAGGGCAGGGCAGGGGGCTTGCGGTCCTGAGTCCTGAATTTGAGAGCCAGCTCTTCTCCTTGAGGTTCCCTGCTCATCCTCTTAGGACTTGAGTGCTGGCCTTGCCTTCCAGCTGGGCTGTCATGAGGCTCAAGAGTGGACATGCTTTGTGAATTAGAAAGGCGGTTCCCATGTACCTGATGTCACTATGGGACCTTGGCTGTATTGTGTGGCTGACTGGAGGACCTGGGGGTCTTTGTTTTCTGATGAAAGTGAGGAACAGCAGGAAGGAGGGAGAGGAGCGGTTAGGACCTCAGAGGACCCGGAGAATACAGTCTCTAAGAGCTCAAGGGCCAGCACCCTTATGCTCTTTCCACTGGATATTCAGCCTGAAAACCAGGATCTCTAGGCAAACGCTGTGTCATCTGAAAAGTCAGGCTTGCATCTGTATTAGGGAAAGTCAGTGTTGGACAGCACTCTGCCATCCCCTCTGTAAACCCATGCGTAGCCACCCCAGGCCTCTTTCTCATCTACTCCAAGAGCAAAGGAAAGAACTGACCTGGGAAGGTTCAAAGCTCATCTCTCCGTGAGTGCCTGACCTATTGCATGCTTCTCACATTTTCAACCTCTCCCTTTTGTGTTATAAATAAATATCACAAAAGAGTTGCAAATAATTATGTAATACTATTGAGATAACCAGTGGGAATACATTGAGACCTGCAACTCTGATCACACAGAAATTCCAAATGGGTTAAAGAATTAAANTCAAAGCTCATCTCTCCGTGAGTGCCTGACCTATTGCATGCTTCTCACATTTTCAACCTCTCCCTTTTGTGTTATAAATAAATATCACAAAAGAGTTGCAAATAATTATGTAATACTATTGAGATAACCAGTGGGAATACATTGAGACCTGCAACTCTGATCACACAGAAATTCCAAATGGGTTAAAGAATTAAATTTTTTTTTTAATTAGGCCATAGGTTACTCTATACATAGAAGATTTGAAGAAAATAAATTCACTATTACACATCTGGGGGGAAGATAACTTTCTAATCAATTAAAGAGATCACAAAGAGAAAGGATGTAGTATACACATGTTTTGAAAAACTTCATTATGTCAAGAAACAAAAGAAATTGCAAATAGAAGTCTGGGAAGATATGAGACCAGTGTATTTATTATATTAATAGTAAGCTTATGTGAATCAGGGGCTTCTCCGGTAGCTCAGCTGATAAAGAATCCGTCTGCAATGCAGAAGACCTGGTTATGTGAATTAGTAGGAAAAACAAAAAGAAGTAGGTTGGTGGGCTGCCATCTATGGGGTCACACAGAGTCGGACATGACTGAAGTGATTTAGCAGCAGCAGCAGCGATTATGAAAGCCAGAGTCCATATTCAAATATAATCCATGGTCTTAGTGATATTCTTTATCGCTATTTTACCCAATAAATTATCACTGCTGTGTATAGGGCACTGACTTCTCTCTAGGACATCTGTCCAACAGAATTACCATTCAATAAGCATTTTGTACTGATGTCATCCCTAATTAAAAATGTCTGGGAAGTGACTCATCGTTTGCCTCCTGAAACAAGTTCTCCTCATCTCCGTGTCTTTTTAATTCTTTTTAATGGTGTTAGAACTCTCCCAGCCATCCAGATTTGAAGATATGAGCATCTTCGATTCTTTATCCCCAGTTAGGCTGGTACGTCCTCTAAATTCTTCCTGTGAAATGTCTCCTCTAGTACAGCTCTGCTTAAGCTGTTTTGCTCTGTTGCCCACCCATTCCGCACTTCAGATGAATTCTATTACCCTTATGTATCTGGAAGACTCAGACAATTCAGTAATAGTCCTATCTTAAGAGTACTTTGTCAGAACTCAGGGTCTGTGTGGCACCAGAATAGTGGGTCAGCCAATAATGTGAGATAATTCACAAATCTCTTTCTATATACAATTTCTAAACACTTCTTCCCAACCCACTTAATGGATATTGAGTAATCATTTAGATACTATGTTAGGGTGTTGAAACTCTAACAATCATCTGCAATTCACATATGCAGAGGAAGTATGTCTAACTGATCACTGGCCCTCTTCCTAAGCCCATCACCAGTGGGGAAATACTAATTCTCAATCAACATAAAGCTTAGTCTGATTCCATGATTTAAATAGCTCCTATAAGAAAATTGAATCTTTCTTGAAAAAAAAACAAAAAACCTCACTTTCTCAGAGATCCTCTCCCACTTTCAATGTGTAGAAAAGAACTGAGACTGTTATCTATTAAAAGGTCTGCTTACAAGGTTGGCCTTTGGTTGGCATGTGGAGATAAGAATTCCCTAATAAAAGTAGCTCACAGTGTCTAAACTGTTGGCACAAATAATGTGCCTTATGTTGAACACTTGTTTTCCTTCTAGGAGTCTGGAATTTTGGTATATGCTAGGCAGAGAGTGCCTATGTGACCAGCTCCTAAGAAAAATCTTGGCCTTGGAGTCTCTAATGAGCTTCCCCAGTAGATAACATCTCATACCTCATGGCTGGAGGGAATCAATTGCATCCTGTGTGACTCACTAGGAGAAGGTTCTTGACCTCAGAATTTCATACCTTTTTTTTTTTTTTTTACTTTAGCCTTTGTGTCTTTTCCCTTTGCTCACTTTGCTTTGAATCAACTTGCTGTAATCAAGCATAGCCAAGTGTATGCGTGCATTTGCTCAGTCATGTCCGACTCTGCAACCCACAGACTATAGCCTGCCAGGCTCCTCTGTCCATGGGATTTTCCAGGCAAGAATACTGGAGCGGGTTGCTATTTCCTACTGCATGAGATCTTCCCTGACCCAGGGATCGAACCCATGTCTCTTGTGTCTCCTTCATCTGCAGAGTGATTCTTTACAACTAGTAACGCTTACTCCTTGGAAGAAAAGTTATGACCAACCTGGATAGTATATTCAAAAGCAGAGACATTACTTTGCCGACTAAGGTCCGTCTAGTCAAGGCTATGGTTTTTCCTGTGGTCATGTATGGATGTGAGAGTTGGACTGTGAAGAAGGCTGAGCGCCGAAGAATCGATGCTTTTGAACTGTGGTGTTGGAGAAGACTCCTGAGAGTCCCTTGGACTACAAGGAGATCCAACCAGTCCATTCTGAAGGAGATCAACCCTGGGATTTCTTTGGAAGGAATGATGCTAAAGCTGAAACTCCAGTACTTTGGCCACCTCATGTGAAGAGTTGACTCATTGGAAAAGACTCTGATGCTGGGAGGGATTGGGGGCAGGAGGAGAAGGGGACGACCGAGGATGAGATGGCTGGATGGCATCACAGACTCGATGGATGTGAGTCTGAGTGAACTCCGGGAGATGGTGATGGACAGGGAGGCCTGGCGTGCTGCGATTCATGGGGTCACAAAGAGTCGTACACGACTGAGTGACTGAACTGCACTGACTGGTTTGCAAGTAACTGAGGTGCATATTAAAGGAATAACTCCTATAAGCCCAGACTCTTGTATTTCCCATGAAATAAAAATGCACTACATTCATTAACTTGAAATATCTGGTTTTCTTTAATCAGCAGTAATGTTTTGATGTCCTGCTACCTATTTTTTGTTTCCCGTTTTTTGTTTCCTTTTTTTTTTTTCTTTTGGCAAAAACTGTATCTTGGCTCCTCCTTTACATCTTCAGAACAGTCCCTCAGGGCCATCTGAGAGGCTGTACCTTTGGCTTGGGTCCTCAGTAAATCTACTGAATAAAACGTAATTCTCAGTTTTTAGGTTGTGCTTTTTTTTTTTTTCTCAATTGACATTGCCAGTCTTTCAAATTCATTCCAATTTTTAGCAACAGTGAACAGAAAAAGAAAAAAAAAAGGAACAGTTCCTCCTCAAATCATTTTATGGATATTATAACTCTGACACTTAAAATTGTGACAAGAAACATATGAGAAATGATGATTTAAGGCCAAGCTCATTCATGCAAATATCCAAGTCAAATATTAAGAAGACACATTTAAAAGTTAAAGAAAAAAATTCTACTAAATGTTCATATACTCTAAAGTCAAGTAGGTTATTTAAACCTATGGTGGTGATTCAAAAAGAAACAACAACTAAGATTACTTTAAAAACTACATTATTTCTAAGTGAAAAGCAGTGTGGTGAGAATCAAAATCATTATTTAACTGAGGACATTTGCTAATTGCAGCAAATACTGCCATTTTGACAACTTTTGTGGATGTAGGGAAAATCAAGGATCCGAGCTTAACAAATGTGCAGAGTTGGACTGGGGGTGCTCTCTTAATTGAGTTAAAGTGAAAGCGTTAGTCATTCAGTCTCTTCTAACTCTTTGCAACCCCATGGATGGCAGCCTGGCAGTCTCTGTCTGTGGAATTCTCCAAACAAGAATATTGGAGTGGATAGCCGTTCAGGGATTGAACCCAGGCTTCCTGCATTGCAGGGATATTCTTTACTGTCTGCACTACCCCCTAAATTATGCAGCCAGTGTAAAGACGAGAAAAACTTAACACCTCATTCCTATCCACTTTACAGGATGCCTTGGTACTGAGTAAAGGAGGGAGAAAATAGGAAACACCCTTTATTAAGACACTTGGGTCATATGCTGGTTCTCATGTGGATTTAGGACCAGCAATCTTAAGTCATAAACTTGGTTAAAAATGGTCCTCTAAAATAACTGTAAGAGTGAAAAAAAAAACTGGAAAAAATGAAATAGACCCATAATTTATCTTCCATTAACACATAAAAATGACCAACTATAAACTAATGAACATCATTTTGAATTTCATGATTTATAATGTAAAGTTAAAACAGATTGATGCAAAATAGTATTTATTAAAATTCTTGACATAATATAGAAAGAGACTCTATCCCTCTTAACACCAGAAAAAGGTAAATATATTAAATGATATAATAGTTGGATGAAGTATGTATAAGCATATAGGTATGTAATTTTGTATGAGTAAATTTAATTTTATATAAATATAATTTTCAAACTGTTCAATATGTATATGGAAATATCCAACTAGCATCAGTTCGGTTCAGTCGCTCAGTCGTGTCTGACTCTTTGTGACCCCATGAATCGCAGCACGCCAGGACTCCCTGTTCATCACCATCTCCCGGAGTTCACTCAGACTCACATCCATCGAGTCTGTGATGCCATCCAGCCATCTCATCCTCGGTCGTCCCCTTCTCCTCCTGCCCCCAATCCCTCCCAGCATCAGTCTTTTCCAATGAGTCAACTCTTCGCATGAGGTGGCCAAAGTACTGGAGTTTCAGCTTTAGCATCATTCCTTCCAAAGAAATCCCAGGGTTGATCTCCTTCAGAACGGACTGGTTGGATCTCCTTGCAGTCCAAGGGACTCTCAAGAGTCTTCTCCAACACCATAGTTCAAAAGCATCGATTCTTCAGCACTCAGCCTTCTTCACAGTCCAACTCTCACATCCACACATGATCACAGGAAAAAACCATAGCCTTGACTAGACGGACCTTAGTCGGCAAAGTAATGTCTCTGCTTTTGAATATACTATCTAGGTTGGTCATAACTTTTCTTCCAAAGAGTAAGTGTCTTCTAATTTCATGGCTGCAGTCCCCATCTGCAGTGATTTTGGAGCCCCAAAAAATAAAGCCTGACACTGTTTCCACTGTTTCCCCATCTATTTCCCATGAAGTGATGGGACTGGATGCCATGATCTTCGTTTTCTGAATGTTGAGCTTTAAGCCAACTTTTTCGCTCTCCTCCTTCACTTTCATCAAGAGGCTTTTTAGCTCCTCCTCACTTTCTGCCATAAGGGTGGTGTCATCAGCATATCTGAGGTTATTGATATTTCTCCCGGCAATCTTGATTCCAGCTTGTGTTTCTTCCAGTCCAGCGTTTCTCATGATGTACTCTGCATA
>SJYX01000910.1:133787-156115 GCA_006410675.1 Oreotragus oreotragus
CATTCCAGGAGGTCTGGCTCTAAGTGAGTGATCACACCATCGTGATTATCTGGGTCATGAAGCTCTTTTTTGTATAGTTCTTCTGTTTATTCTTGCCACCTCCTCTTAATATCTTCTGCTTCTGTTAGGTCCATACCATTTCTGTCCTTTATCAAGCCCATCTTTGCATGAAATATTCCCTTGGTATCTCTGATTTTCTTGAAGATATCACTAGTCTTTCCCATTTTGTTTTTTTCCTCTATTTCTTTGCACTGATCACTGAGGAAAGCTTTCTTATCTCTCCTTGCTATTCTTTGGAACTCTGCATTCAGATGATTATATCTTTCCTTTTCTCCTTTGCTTTTCACTTCTCTTCCTTTCACAGCTATTTGTAAGGCCTCCCCAGACACCCATTTTGCTTTTTTTATGTTTCTTTTCCATGGGGATGGTCTTGATCCCTGTCTCCTGTACAATGTCACAAACCTCCGTCCATAGTTCATCAGGCACTCTTTCTATCAGATCTAGTTCCTTAAATCTATTTCTCACTTCCACTGTATAATCATAAGGGATTTGATTTAGGTCATACCTGAATCGTCTAGTGGTTTTCCCCACTTTCTTCAAATTAGCACTTTAGACTACAGTAAATATATATTAAACATTGTTGTCCAGAAAGTTAATTACAGAAATATAAGAAAGCATTGTTCTATGTAATAAATATAAATAAACATATATATATTGCTTAAAAATACCTTGTAGTCATCTGAACTTTATAAAGCTGCTATGAAATTCCCAGACTGCTCAAATGGTTATTTTCCCTACCTTTCTTCATCTTTCCCTTCTTTTATTTTTCATAAATTATGTATTGTTTTATGACTATTCTGAGATGGTTATTTTAAAAAAGGAATCAGATTTAATCCATAGTTTAAAATGCTATCAGTTCATATAGGTTGTGCTTATAATATTTAGAAACTATTATAAGATTAATAAATTTAAATATCTTATTTTCCATATCATTGTGGAAATAAATCATTTATTTTCCATAATTCTAATCTAGTTTTCAAAGCATAAAGAGATAAAGTACTATTTGCAAGTCCTATTAATAATATGCTGCAGAAATATATTGAAACCGAAAAACAATAACTTGAACCCAACAAAATCACTAGGAAAACACTGAAAAGAAGAAAAAGGTTTTGATACTGAGTTGAAGTTAGCAGACAACCACTAACTCAAAAGATAGATTGTTGAAATGCAATGGTTTAGCTGAATGTACTGATTGATAAATTGTTTCATTCCCTTTTATGAGGAAAATAATCAATTTATCTTAGGTGCTGTAAAATAATTTGGTTCAGGAATATTGACTAAAGACAAGTATTTTCTGCTTTCAATGCAGGGTTGCACATGTCTGGCTTTTAAAGCCACAATAAAAATGGTGTCTAGGTTAAGTCTGTTGTCTAAAATGTACCATCTACTCTACTGAATGCACATTTTATATCAATAATATGTTACCATAAGGCAGCATTAAAGAGAAGAAACAAACGTCCAATTGTAGAAAGACATTCTGATTACACAAATATCAGCAGAAACAAAATAAATCACACACACACACACACACACAACAGGTTAAAGAACTAAATAAGAATTTTAATGTGTATAAATTTCACTTTGATGGACCGAAGTTTGCCTTATTAAATCAAGAGTTGAATATTGCCCAATATTATTAAGGAATTTGGAATTATTTGTGGGAAATGGGTATTATGAAGTATGCAAAAGCATGTTTATCAGGATCCATGGTCCACTTTGAGGGAAATTACAAGGCACCAGGAATAAGAAAACTTACATTAATATAATGGAAATGAGCCACTTCATCATGTAAATTAGTATGGTGTTGATTAGTCACTAAGTTGTGTCTGACCCTTGCGACCCCATGGACTGTAGCCCGCCAGGTTCCTCAGTCCATGGGATTTTCCAGGCAAGAATACTGAAGTGGATAGCCATTTCTTCCTCTCAGGGATCTTCCCAACGCAGGGATCGAAGCCAGGTCTCCTGCACTGGAGGCAGATTTTGTACCAACTGAGCTACCAGGGAATTTCCAAATTAGTAAGATCTGCATGCAAAATTGTAAATTCTGCATTATTGCACCTCAGAAAAGAGAAATTAGATGTTGGCATTTAAAATTCTACTCAAAATATATTTTCTGGTTTTGATCAAATCTTTAGAAATACATAGATTGTGAATAAATTTAAAGGTCTTTAGATTTTGCATCATTTATTTCTCCCATCCAAGTACTAATGAGGTTCGATCCTGCTTAGCTTCTGAGATCAGACAAGATCAGGTGCGTTCAGGGTGGTATGGCCGCAGATTACATCATTTATTTCTATAGCCCATTTCACATTCTCTTTTCTAACACCCATAATCAAGACAAAGGACTCTACACTTGCAAGTGAATATCCTTCACAGAAGAAACATGACTGGAATTATAATTTATTAATTTGATAATTACGTTTATATAAACTTATTTTAAAAACTGTACGAACTTAGGCATGTGAGATAGTTCTTTTTTTCCCCACACAGTTCTGGTAACAATGAATTAGTCAGAAATCATGAAGTTGTAGTTTAGACAGAGAAAATGAGAAGAGTATCACTTCTCACCCACAAGTTCCTCCCTGATGTCTCAATGTACATCTTTGATGATGCTTATTTTTTATCCGAATGTATCTTACTAATGTTTTTCTGGCTTTAAATTCACCCAAAGTTTGGGGTGGTTCATATGCTTTTTGGTGCATTTAAAAAACATTTAAGTAATCATTTTAGTAGAGTGGCAAATGAAAAATCAAAAGACCAGATATCTGGGCTCTATCATCTTTTACTTTACAAACCAATTTCTAAGATTACCAATTTTATTTTCTCCTTTAAAATAGAATATTAATGTATTTGTTTTATCTACCTTAAGGATTGTTCTGAGACCCAAATATCATAATGTTGATGAAAAAGCACCCTGCAAAATACCAGGCATTTACTTTATTTACATCATTATCTTTAGAACCAAAAAGAACTATCATATAAGGAAAATATTTTCTTTTTAATTCCTGAAAAGTACATTTTTAGAGTTGAACATCTCACAGACAGCTTTATCTACTTTTGCTTTTCAAGAAAATCAGGCAACTTCATATTTAAATTGCACGAGTGTCTTTCGATTATTTTGATACAGCTGATTATTTTCAGTAGGTATTATTAAGAGCTCCTTGAGTAAACCTCTAGAGTAATGGGACACACTAACTCAAACTGGACTAAATACGAAGAACATTTATACTATTTATCATCTCACATAACAAGAAGTCCGGAGGTATGGAGATCTTCTTATCTTCAGTTTGTTTTTGTCCTAACACAGGATCTCTTTTAGAATAAAAAAACAACCAGTTGACCATGATTGGCTTATAAGTATCTTTCTCACTCAATCACCAGCAAAAGAATTTCCACGACTGGCTCATATTGATTTTTTAACGTGGAATTGTCACTTGTACTTTTTGTAGGAAAGGACTGACCGTTTGTTGGTCATCACCATTTGAAAATGGATAGGCTCAGCTTTTGACCTTAGCACTTTGCCTCTGCTGAAAATTCTTCCCAACACTGTTTGGATTACATATATAAAGAGGGTTTTGTTCTAATGTTTCCATGATCTTCACTTCTCAATCAGCTGTGAGTACTCTCTCTAGAGTATCTTGTAAAAATAGTAAAATTTAATGATTAGTGAATAATTTTGAGTCATGAAAGTAATTTATTATACCACATTAGATATATCGAACAATTAAAATATCTCTTTATATGTGCTTTATTCCATGTTTATATTTGGAATAAATATATTTTACCTGTATTTTATTTTTCCTAATCAAATACATTGTTCTGGTCCTGGTACTTCTTTTCTTTCCTTCTTTCATTTATTTATTCAAATGGAAATGCTTATTATGCAACAAGTATGTATAGACATCATACTTTCAATAATGTGGGCAGTTTTTAAAAATGCTTTCTTCAATAATAATGGTAATTGGGAAGAGTATAAATGCATATTCAGTTCAGTTCAGTTGTCGCTCAGTCGTGTCCGACTCTTTGAGACCCCCTGAATCGCAGCACGCCAGGCCTCCCTGTCCATCACCAACTCCTGGAGTTCATTCAGACTCACGTCCATCGAGTTTGTGATGCCATCCAGCCATCTCCCTCTGTCGTCCCCTCCTCCTCCTGCCCCCAATCCCTCCCACCGTCAGAGTCTTTTCCAATGAGTCAACTCTTTGCATGATGTAAGTTAAGATAAATCCAAGATTTCATGATTTCTTTATAGAATAAGTAATACAGGCAATAAATTTTGTTGCAGTATATAGAGGGGAGAAGGAATTATGATCTAAAATAAATATGGACTATATCATAAAAAGTGATATCTATAGTTTAGATAGGTTTTACATACTTGGAGAAAGAATATTTTATGACTACTTATCAAAATGTACTCTCAATACTTTATTTTTACCTCTTCTATTAGATTCCTGGTTTCTTCATGCAAGAAATTATGTTTTCTTCATTTTTATATCCTCAGTACCTAGTATGTATTTTTGTTCATACCCCGGTGGAGTTAGTGGTAAAGAACTGGCCTGCCAATGCAGGAGACATAACAGACATGGGTTTGATCCCGGGATCAGGAAGATTCCCTGGAGGAGGGCATGACAACCCTCTCTAGTAGTCTTGCCTGGAGAATCCCACAAATAGAGGAGATTGGCAGGCTACAGTCCATAGGGTTGCAAAGAGTCCAGCATGACTGAAGCGACTTAGCAAACACAGATGCACAAGTATAAATGGGTGAATAAATGAGTGAATGAATACATGATTTCTAGCAGGACAGTTATGAATACAACTAAGAAATAGCAGGAATAATAACATGTTTAAGAAAAAGTGATAAAATCAACATCAACATGACTTCATTGGAGAAAATCAATGAAGCAAATGGTAAATAAGGTTTAAAAGACAAATGTAGGACAGACTGAACCAGCAACCCCCCTTCTGGGCATATACCCTGAGAAAACTACACATTAAAAAGACATATATACCCTAGTGTTCACTGTAGTGATATTTACAGTAGCTGGGATATGGAAGCAACCCAGATGCCCATTGACAGATAAATGGAAAAAGAAAATGTGATGCATAAATACAATGAGATATTATTCAGCCATAAAAAGGAATGGAATTAGGTCATTGGTAGTGATGCAGATGACCCTAGAGTCTGTCAAACAGAATGAAGTACATCAGAAAGAGAAAAACAAATACTGCATAGTAACACTTATATGAATTCTACAAAAATGGTACTAATAAACCTATTTGCAGGGAGGGATGGAGACACGGACATAGAGAACAGACTTGTGGACACAGTAGGGGAAGGACGGGGGGACAGACAGAGTATCATCCACACATACACTATCACATGTAAAACAGACAGCTAGCGACACGCTGTTATATAGCACAGGGAGCTCAGGGTGGTGCTCCCCGAGGACCTATTCGGGTAGGATGGAAATAGGGTGGAAGGGAGGCTCGGGAGGAACAAGATGTATGTACGTATATCTATCGCTGACTCATGTTACTGTGCAGCAGGTACTAGCACAATATTGCAAGGCAGTTATTCTCCAGTTAAAACTTAATTTAAAAATTTATAACAGACTAACAGAGGTTTTTGCTAGGTCACTCTAGGAATTTTAAAATTTATTGTATAAGTATGGTATTCCCTGAAATGTCTGAGCTGAGAATAGCATGATGAAATATATTTTATATCTTAATATCCCTTCACATTCACATGGATCATTTCTATATAGACTGTCAAGTCTCTTTTGCATTCAGTCTAATTTATATTATGGTCAGTGTTGATGAATACATTGAGGGGGACAAAAGGATTGATGATGATAGGGATGAATAAACTTTTAAGCTTGGAAAGTCTTAACTATTAATTTGTATAGGTTAAATTTAATTAACTTATAAATTTAAAACTTAATTATTAATTAAGCAAGCTTGATCTTAAGTATATAGAAACTGGAAAAATTTGGGAAAAGGCTCAGAGTGCTTAAACCTTCCTCCTCTTCCCACATCTTATCTTAGTTCCTCTTTGTGGAATTACTATATGAAGCTCTTCCCTGAAATGCAAATATGGAAATTCAGTGGTAAATTTAAATGTAATTCAAAATATGATGGATAATCTAAATACACCAACTTTGCTAAAGGAAGAGAAAAGGTAGAAAGCACATACTGTCTTTAATGAGACGAAAAGAACTATCACTCACCAAATTTTTTGAACATCACTTTATAAATAGACACCTTATCTTTAGCAAACATATGTTAGCCAGGCATTCTAGTCAAGCAAAATAAAGTGTTGGAGTTGAGCAAAAACTGCCACATTTTGCATACCATTAAACTGAATACGTAACATTCACTTCACAAGTTCTAAAAAAAAAGGAAAGGAAAATATCTACACACATTTGATCCACACAAGGAAGCAAAATGTTGATAAAGGGACATTCATTTCATAATCACCTATGTGTAACTAAAGAATTCCATTTTCATTCAATTAATTATAAAATAATTTGTCAGCTTTTATATACATTTATAAAACTATTCTATTAAAACAGATTATTTTTTCCTGTCAGATGAGTTAAAACTTGACAAAATCATATTGAATTAATATACCACTCACTCAAAATACACATTTTCATTGTTAACAATTCTATAATTACATGTATATGTGATGGCTCTGTATTTATATATGTCATTGGGAAATTTCAGTATGTATTATATACATTGGCTCATGAGTCCACAGCATATTCTTAAACTTTATAAATATGTCAAGTAATGTATATGAAAATAAGCATATAAAACTGGAAAAAAGCATATATTTTTCCTAAATATTTCATATAACAATAACTTGGGTCTGCAAATAATGAACACATTTAATTTCAATTAAAAATATTTAGCTATATGGCATATATAAGGAAAAGAGATGCTGACCTGGATATGTAAAATTATACTGTTTCAGCTATATAATTTCATGGAGAGATCAACAGAAGAATCAGATATTATGTGGAATATTTGGATCCTACAAGTAAGTTTAGTGAAAGATTTTTTTCTCTTAATTTTCAGAAATATTAACAATAAAAACAACATAGCAGAATAATGCACTTTATTAACACTTTAAAGAAATAAAACCAGTAAAGGGAAGCTAATTTTGCTCAGATTAATAAAAATGGATTCATAAAATGCACAGTCATCTATTTAATGCTGAAGTGCCTGCAAGAGATTCATCATGGGGTTCTACCATTTATGTGCAAAGGACTTTTTTTAACAAGCTGAAAAATATTAAAGAGTTTGGTTTAAAATGTGTTAAAGACCACAAAAGCTGCAAAGGGAATGTTGAGGTCACATTAAGATAGTATTTTGGGGGAATAGCAACCACCTGTTAGGGTGGGGCCACAGTGAGAAGAGATTGAAGTTAGCAGGAATCAGAAGGTGGAGGAAGAAACCACCTGTAGCTGGGGTTCTGACCTCTTAGGAAGGGCGCACCCTGCCTAGTGCTGTTATTTTTATTTTTTTTTTTTAATTTTACTTTACAGTACTCTATTGGTTTTGGCATACATTGACATGAATCTGCCACAGGTGTACACGAACTCCCAAACATGAACCCCCCTCCCACCTCCCACCCCACATCATCCCTCCGGATCGTCCCCATACACCAGCCCCAAGCATCCTGCATCCTGTTATTTTTTGAGAAGACATGATGAAGTCAATTCTGAGAGTACTGAGGAGAAAAAAAGCAGGAGGCTGGAAAATGTCTCCAGCAAGAGCAAGAAAGTGGGGAAGACAATCTGTCTTTCCCATCTCCCATCTTCCTGTCTTATTCCAAGGTCCCTGTTGATGGAGCCCAGTAGGGAACCTGCTGGTAAGGGATAAATGTGGCTGGCAGAATTCTAGGTCCTGCAACACAAAGAGGAGAAGGCAATGGCACCCCACTCCAGTACTCTTGCCTGGAAAATCCCATGGTAGGCTGCAGTCCATGGAGTCGCTAAGAGTCGGACACGACTGAGCGACTTCACTTTCAGTTTTCCCTTTCAGATTTTGGAGAAGGAAATGGCAACCCACTCCAGTGTTCTTGCCTGGAGAATCCCAGGAATGGTGGAGCCTGATGGGCTGCCATCTATGGGGTCGCACAGAATTGGACACGACTGAAGCGACTTAGCAGCAGCAGCATCACAAAGAGCATAGAGCAGCAGGCTTGGAACTGACAGGCCACAGCTTGGTACATGAAAGTGAAAGTGTTAGCCCCTCAATCGTGTCCGACTGTAAGTGATCCAGTCAACTGTAGCTCGCTACGCTCCTCTGTCCATGGGGTTCTCCAGGAAGAATACTGGAGTGGGTTGCCATGCCCTTCTCCAGGTCATCTTCCCAACCCAAGGAGCAGACCTGGGTCTCCCACATCACAGGCACAGGCAGATTCTTTATTGTCTGAGCCGCCAGGGAAAGCAGTGTACTTGAGTGGGAAAGGCATGGGTTTTAGAAGCAGAATGTCTTGAGACCTGACTTCACCTTTGAGACTTTCTAGCTATGGTACCTTTGCAAAGTCACTTAACCTCCCTTAGCCTCAGCAAACCACCAAGAAAGTATGAACAGCAATGTTGATTTGACGAGTAAATGAGAGGGCATGGGATACATCCAGACTATGCCAGGAAGGTAATAGATGATAAATATTTATCAGCACTCTTTGACTACTCATCATATGACTAGTTGAACATTAATTCTAGTCACTTCAGTGGCACAGAGTTAGCAAGTGGGGTCTGTAGTTTTGATGCCCTCATTTATGTATTCTTAGGAAAACACAGACACACATCCTATGTGAGGATAGTAAGGAGAGAATTAAGCTAATGCATGAAAATGAATTGCCTTGACATCTACCTTTCTCCTGAAAAGAGGGAAGAATTGAGTTCAAAATCAGTGCTATCATTTCAGCAACAAGTGCCTTTGGGAATACAAACTGATTCATAAAAGTAAAACTTTATATTCATAATATTGGAACTAATTTAACACTTAGTAAAGTACTCAGTATATTTCAGAGCAACAAAATTAATGCTAGGAAATAAAAGTAAATAAAGGCTTTCTCAAGTGTACCGGGATGTACCAAAAGTAAAATTAAATATTAAAATGAGGTTCTGAGATAGTAGGCAATTCATCTTTTTATTCACATGTTCTACTTGCAAAGCCATATCTTATTGCCTGGGGAAGATGCATAGCTTCAAGGGGGAAAAATGGCCAATTTCATTCTCACAGCTAACATTAGTACGTCTTCTTTAAAAAGCAAGTTACTCATTGTAATTACGTGTCATGAGTAATACATTTAGCAGCAGACTCGTATTATGGCTCGGATAACTGTATTTCATATTGGCAAAACCTCAGAAAGCTGTGTTTTACTTCTGATCATGCAGCAAAGAAAGCTGTTTTACCTTTATTTTTCCTAGTTAAACTGCTTAACATTTAGGAAATATGTGGGGGTATGGTTGGCACAATTTCACTCATGTTTAAAAGTTCAATGCGATTCAACAAACGTGCTTTGGTTGCCTAGTAGCTGCGAAAGGTTTGGCATTACTAATCAGTGGACAAACAAAGACGCCCAGGCTCCAACAGATCAGAATGGGAGACAGGCATGTGCATTGTTAATATAAGAAATTTCATGGCCATTGCAGAAACTGAGATATAAACAAAAAGAAGGGGGCCATAGTGGAAGGGCTCTGAAATTTAAGAAATGTTTCTCAACTTTGGGGGCACCCTTTAGTTTTCTTATGTTTCCCTTTTCTTTCTTTGTTTTTATTTCACTTCAGAAGTTCAACACTCATTAGTAGTTTTAACAGTTGCATTTCATTATTGTACTATAGTAACTTGTATTTCAGATTGTCTCTTTATGTTCCTACTGCCCTCAGGTAAATGAGTTATTTATATTTTATTATGCCACCTGGGTTAAATCCTAAAATCTAATTTTGTCCTTGGATGAGCACAACTGAAATTGCTATGGGTTTCACTGAGTTGGTGCACTGAAGTAAATACATGTTTCACGTGTAACCATATCTAGGGGCAGAATTTTCTTTTACAAAAACAATATAAATATAAGTTTGGAAACATGTCTGACATTAAACTGGATGGTGGTTGCAAAATAAGATAACATGTGAAATTACCTTAAAAAGAATAAAAAGCAGCATGAATGTAGTGTAATGTTATTGTCATTGAAGGGAAATAAGAGATCGTGAACAAGTGTTTCTATAGCCCATCCTCATTTATAGATAGATTATGTATCTGTTTAAACAAAACTCAGAGAAAGTGAGTGTTAGTCATTCAGTCCTGCCCAACTCTTTGCAACACCATAGACTGTAGCCCCCTAGGCTTCTCTGTCCATGGGATTTCCCAGGCAAGAATACTGGAGTATTTTGCCATTTCCTTCTCCAAGGGATATTCCTGACCCAGGGATCGAACCCAGGTCTCCCGAACTGCAGGCATATTCTTTACCATCTAAGCCACCAGGGAAGCCCAAACCTCAGAGAAAAGTCCTTAAACTACAGAAGATAAAAAAATCATATGTTACCAAATATTACCTGTTTAATTATTATAATTTACATTCTGCTTTTAATGCATATAATCTAACTTCCTACCCAACTTTTAGAATGAATAAGTTTCTTATCCTTAAATGTTGTGTGTGTGTGTGTGTTAGCCTAGGTCAGCATCTGACTGGATTTGGGTGATGTGAGGCGCTGCTTATTCACAAAGTAAACATTCACCTGGTGATACCAGTTAGATCTGTTAACTAGCCTTAAACAGACTCACACTGCTAATTAAATGCAGGCCATACTGGATACTTTCTGATTCTGAAAACTCATGCTCCTGAACACTAACTATGCTATATCAACTTCAATATGTTCAGCTACGAAAAAAGTTCATGAATGTCAATGATACCACAATTAAAAACAAAAAGGATAAAAAATAGTTCATGACAAATTCATCCAACTTCTCAGACAATTCCATTTTTAATCCATACTTTCATTCCACAGACAGTTTTTGCATGAGACACCAAGGGAACATTTCATGCAAAGATGGGCACAATAAAGGACAGAAATGGTATGGACCTAACAGAAGCAGAAGATATTAAGAAGAGGTGACAAGAATACACAGAAGAACTACACAAAAAAGATCTTCATGACCCAGATAATCACGATGGTTTGATTACTCACCTAGAGCCAGACATCCTGGAATGTGAAGTCAAGTGGGTCTTAGGAACATCACAAGAACAAATCTAGTGGAGGTGATGGAATTCCAGGTGAGCTACTTCAAATCCTAAAAGAAGATGCTGTGAAAGTGCTGCACTCAATATGCCAGCAAATTTGGAAAACTCAGGAGTGGCTTAAGGACTGGAAAACTCAGTTTTCATTCCAATCCCAAAGAAAGGCAGTGGCAAAGAATGTTCCACTACCACACAATTGCACTCATCTCATATGCTAGTCAAGTAATGCTCAAAATTCTCCAAGACAGGCTTCAACAGTACATGAACTATGAACTTCCAGATGTTCAAGCTGGATTTCAAAAAGGTAGAGGAACCAGAGATCAAATTGCCAACATCTGCTGGATCATTAAAGAGTAAGAGAGTTCCAGAAAAACATCTATTTCTGCTTTATTGACTAAACCAAAGCCTTCGACTCTGTGGATCACAACAAACTGGAAAATTCTTCAAGAGATGGGAATACCAGACCAGGTGACCTGCTTCCTGAGAAGTCTGTATGCAGGTCAGGAAGCAACAGTTAGAACTGGACATGGAAAAAGAGACTGGTTCCAAATAGGAAAAGGAGTACGTCAAGGCGGTATATTGTCACCCTGCTTATTTAACTTATATGCAGTGTACATCATGCAGAATGCCAGGCTGGATGAAGCACAAGCTGCTATCAAGATTGCCGGAAGAAATATCAATAACTTCAGATATACAGATGCTGCTGCTGTTGCTGCTAAGTTGCTTCAGTCGCATCTGACTCTGTGTGACCCCATAGATGGCAGCCCACCAAGCTCCCCCATCCCTGGGATTCTCCAGGCAAGAACACTGGAGTGGGTTGCCATTTCCTTTTCCAATGGCAGAAAGTGAAGAACTAAAGAGCCTCTTGATGAAAGTGAAGAGGAGAGTGAAAAAGTTGGCTTATTAAATCTCAACATTCAGAAAATTAAGATCATAGCATCTGGTCCCATTACTTCATGTCAAATAGATGTGGAAACAGTGGAAACAGTGTCAGACTTTATTTTGGGGGAGGGGCTCCAAAATCACTGCAGATGGTGACTGCAGCCATGAAATTAAAAGACTCTTAATCCTTGGAAGAAAAGGTATGACCAACCTAGACAGCATATTAAAAAGCAGAGACATTACTATGCCAATAAAGGTCTGTCTAGTCAAAGCTATGATTTTTCCAGTAGTCATGTATGGATGTGAGAGTTGGACTATAAAGAAACCTGAGCACCGAAGAATTGATGCTTTTGAACTGTAATGTTGAAGAAGACTCTTGAGGGTCCCTTGGACTGCAAAGAGATCCAACCAGTTCATCCTCAAGGACGTCAGTCCTGAATATTCATTGGAAGGGCTGATGCTGAAACTCCAATATTTTGGCCACCTAACGAGAAGGACTGACTCATTGGAAAAGACCTTGATACTGGAAAGACTGAAGGCAGGAGAAGGGGGCAACAGATGATGAGATGGTTGGATGGCATCACCGACTCGATGGACATGAGTCTGAGTGAACTCCGGGAGTTGGTGATGGGCAGGGAGGCCTGGCGTGCTGCGATTCATGGGGTCGCAAAGAGTCGGACACGACTGAGCGACTGAACTGAACTGACAGACCAGATACTGTCCCTGGAGAGCAAAGTGATATATACACTATGCAGGAAAAGACAGGCATGTCTGTAGTTAGTGTGGAGTGGTATTACGCATGTGTTAGAGAAATATGAACAAATTCTTACACAAAGTATGGAGTATCTGACAGTGGAGATTCAGGGGAGCAGTGAGGAGAAAGGTCTTGTGAAACAGGACATGTAACCTCAGGAGACAAACAGGAGTTCCTTACAGACAGAGTAGACAGTATTTGTAAAAGGAGCAGGAAAGGAGAGTGGTGTTTTTGGTACAGCAGGACCACTGAAAATATGGAAAGAATTATGAACATTACTGTGAAATGACAGGAGCTTAAACTTCATCCAAAATTAATTATTTGAAAAGATACGCAATTGTCACTGTTTTTCTTTACAGCATAATGCATGAAGTGTTTCAGTGCTCTAATAGTTGGCCTTCAGAGGAATATTCAATGCCTAGAAATTGACAAAATCTTCAAACTTTGCAAGTGCAGAAGATATTATGGGTGAGGGGTCCAACACACCCTGCCCACCAACAAGGGTTGCTCAATTAGAGCAAAGTGTATTGTCTCTAAGCCTAGGCGATGGCTGAGACAGTGGATTTATGTGGTTCAAGAGTACCCTACAGAACAGGAAATCTAAACCATTGAGAATCATCTACCAGGTTAACCCACAGGGTGTGTGTATGTGTGTGTGGTTTAGAAGTGTAACATTTTACACAAGGGATACAGTTCTGTCCTAAAACATTGCTCCTTTTCAGTACATTGGATAAGACAGGGAACACCAGTGAGCAGATACCCCAAACTTAGAGATAAGGGAAGCTACCCTCTGAGGGTACACATGCAGCATGGAAGATTGCTTTCTGTACATTCAGGTAAAAACAGTTCCTGGGTAGTTCCTTTATCTGTGGCATAAATACAGGCCAGGAGAAGTCTACTGGTAAAAGGGAAATGGCAAGAGTAAAGTCAGAGGGAGACCTCAGCAGGGTATATTCCAGTGCCAGAGGTGAGAATGTTGGCTGGACCTACAAGTCCAGCATCTGGATGCTCACTGAGTGCAGGGACATTCCACCTGCAGGGAAGAGTAAGCTACCTCGAATTCAAATTTCAGCCCAGCACATACTGTGACCTCTGGCCTGCTTACGGGATCTCTCTGTATATTGTCACCCTGTATGTATGCAGAGTACATCATGAGAAACACTGGGCTGGAGGAAGCACAAGCTGGAATCAAGATTGCCGGGATCACTCCAATATTCTTCCGTGGACAGAGGAGCCTGGCAGGTCACAAAGACATGACTGAGCAACTGAACACACACACACACACACACACACACACACGTCATGAACGTCTATTAAGAGAGTGATGGGTGGGATTATAAGAGATACACAGCTGAAGGTAAGGGAGCTGATATTTAGGCATTGTAGTCTGTTGGGTCCTGAAGGTGGGCTGCCCCAAAATATGCCCCAAATGGCACATTGATTATTAAATTATAGTTACTTAAGAAATGGCCAATACAAGAGGAACACTTTGATGCTCCTCTCTGTCTATCTGAAACCAAGAAATAAATATGCCCTGTGAAAGGTGCCCTCCCTTTACCAGGAGGCAGAAAGACATCCTTATCAGCTGCTGCTGCAGGGCCAAGAAGCCCAAATCAACAAATCTTGTTACTTCTTTACTAATTTACTACCCGAGCCCAAACTGAGCTTTCATGCCTTACTCATCAAACAGCCAAACCTAAGTTAGCTGCCCTGTCCATTCTTCTCAAATTGATTGCTTCCTTTATCTTATTCCTTCCTTTATCTCAAAAGTTTAAAAGCTGCCTGCTCTGGTCACCCCTTTTAGGTCCTATTTCTATGAGACCTCTGATTTAAAGCTATTTCTTTTTCTCTTAATCTATCATGTCAGCGTTATTATTAGTTCAACCATAAGAACAGGTAGAAAGGGAAATCTCTTTCTTCCCAACAAGCCTATTCCTTATATCCAGAGATATATATCCACAGATATAAGGATATAATACAACCCCCATATTAACCATTAAAAAGCAGTGACCCGCTCTCTCAAATGTTACCAGCCAAGGTAAGTCCTCTTGATATGTAGACCTAGAATTTGCATTGAGAAGGCCTCATGGAGGAATCAAATATTTAGATAATCTTATTGATGAATGGGTTTTTTTTTTTTAATTCTAGTGCTCAAACTAATCCTAAATGAAGCCATTTGCCATCCTTTGAATATTACATGTAAGTCTGAATACACAATGACCAAGTTCATTTTGAAGATGATGGTGGGTCCCAATATAAATTTCATTTGAGATAAGAATTGATGACTGGAATATCAAGGAATTCCAATAGAGACTATGTGATACTACACGATGATTTGTAAACAGACCTTAGAGTAATTCCTTTTTACAGGGAGGACTTCCTTTCTGAAGTTGATCTCAGTTAAAATATTGGCTCCTGCTAAATTTTTACACTGCACTTCTTGACTGAAAAAGGAATAAATTCATTTTTATTTCTAAATTATATAATACTATCAGTTCAGTTCAGTCTTTCAGTTGTGTCCAACTCTATGTGACCCCATGGACTGCAGCACGCCAGGCTTCCCTGTTCATCACCAACTCCTGGACCATACATGTTCATAAAGACAAAACTAGAAATATTATACAAATAAAAGCTTTAATATTTTTACCATTTCTTCAATTGATTATATTGCCTCTGTCCCAGATATACACACATTTTAGGAAAATAAGGGGTAAAAAAAAAATCTGGCTGATAGCAGCACCTGATCAAGTATTTAATTATAAAATTTTGCCAATTTCATAGTTGGATTAAGAGAGAAACTCCATGGGTGGTTCCATGGAGTAGTACTGTGCCTGTTTCCATAGTTCTGGAGAATGGTGGGTGGCTGTCAACAATCCTGAGTCTGAATCCACACTTTGATTTTACTTATAAATAATATACAACAAAATCATCATGATAATTATTAAAATCACTTGAAGATCAAGAGCTAACATATCTGTCTCCTGAAATTAAGTCTTTTTCGCTCAACAGAGGTCACATCAAATAAACTGAATTTAGTCCTAATCCTCGACACGTCTACATTCTCACTGATTCAAATGAAAATGTGGGCAAAATGTCCCAGGATCAGATTTTCCCCACTATGAGATATTCAGTCACTCAGCACCTCTCACTGCTCCACACTGTGGCCATCTCACACTGCTCTTTGCTCTTCAGGTCCATGCTTTTTGGCAAGTGTAATGGGATACAGCTGTGAAAATTTTTTGTCATCTCAACATTTATACAGCAATGACCTTTAGATACTAAATGTTAAGTTCCAATTTGGGAACAATAAGATTTAATTCAATAATACAGAAGTAGAGTAATTCATGCTGTGAAATCTAAAATATTATGACACAATTGAAATGATGGGTTTTGATTTCTAAGAAAAATAAGTATTACAAAGAAAATGTTACTCTCAGCTATATAAATAATTTATTTCTGTTTTAATTTGACTGCTTTGATCATAAGATTTCATCAGTCTCTGTTTCACTTTAAATGCTCAGATTAAAGCTTCTCATTGCCATTCGTTTGTTCAATCATTTATTTTCTTCGGGGCTCAAGAACTCCTGATGATTTTGTTTTCTCTGTGATAGTGGATTCTTTTTTACTTACATGCTGGAAGCCAAAAGATTAATCCTTTGGAATCTCAATGAATCTTCTAATTAGTAACTTACTAAAAATGAAATAAGTTAATTATGTGTAATTTCTTCATAAAGATCAAATGACAGGCAAATCACTTTCCTAAGGCTATTCCCTTTATTCATAGCATAAATGAGGAAAACAGAAATCAAATAAAGTTTTTACTAATGCTGATAGTGCCACAATATAATAATAGATTTCTAGGTTATTCTATTAGAAGCATCAGCTCAGCATGAGTCCATCCTTATATATTATTTTTTAAGAAAGTATCCTTCCCCAGAACAAGAATATACTCCTTAGCCAATTCACTAATATATACAGTAACTCCAAGCTAATTAAGCACAACTAATATAAACCAAGTACCTCCTAAGGACAAGGTAGTATGAATTCCTGCTCCACTGCTTACTAGTCCTCTAACCCATAACAAGCCACTTAAATTCTCTAACCTTCAACTTCCTCAAATGTAGAATAGGGACAATTTCACGTGGTGCCTCCCAGGATTATTGTGATGCTAGAGTGAGATAAAATGTGTGCTGGGCATAACAAGCACTGAAGAAACATTGCTGCTGTTCAGTTGCTAAGTCTTGTCCAACTCTCTGTGACCCCATGGACTGTAGCCCACCAGGCTTCTCTCTGTCCACGGGATTCATCAGGCAAGAATACTGGCGTGGGGAGCCGTTTCCCTCTCCAGGGGATCTTCCCAATCCAGGGATCGCACTTGCATTTCCTGTATCGGCACGAAGATTCTTTATCACTGAGCCAGCAGAGAAGCCACATACATCCCGAGGGAGCCAAGCATTGCATTCGGTTGGTTAGACTTGCTGGAGAATTAGTGATCACAGTGAAGGGCTAGCATCATAGCGGGTGTTATCTTCTGTCATCTCACTGATCTCTTCCTTCCCCACCTCTGCTGTTCTTTTCCTCCAGGATTATCTTCTGCATCTCCAAACTGAGCAGGCCAGTTCACTCCCAGACTTGTCTCCAAAGGGAAACCCATCAAGGTTTTTCAGGAAAAGCAAAGGCCAAACGTGTAACAGCTTCCATTTTCTACAGAACATATTTATGGTTACAAATAACATTTTACCTTCTTGCTAGCTTATTGTTTTTATTATTAGAGATGAGAGTAAGAGCCAGAACATAGTTCACCGACAAACAAGTGTCAGTGAAGAAGGTCAGGCAACAGATATTGAAAACTTTTTCAAAAAGTTTCACCCATTAACTAATGAAAGAGACAGGCTGTTATTGTGAAGGAAGGGCAAGGGCAAGAGACGATTTGCAGTTTACTTGGGTTTGTTTACTTGTGGATTCAGGGAAACTGGAGCATATTAAAAGATGGAGAGGAAGAAAGAGGCAGATGGATTAATTGTAAGTCCATTTGATGTCCCAGAAGAGAGATGAGGGGGACTGGATTAAATATGCTTTGAGATGACCAGAGTCAGACATGTCTTTCTTTTAGAGAGAAGTGAAGATGTGGACTAAGAATAAAAGGGTAGAATTTTTAGTACAGAATGCATTTTAGGGGATTATAGCACATGGCCTCATTGAAGCTTTTGGTAGCACTGGCTTACAAAAAACAAATCAGTCTCATCTTAGATCCAAAGCCTCTTCAATGTGAAGGGTCCTGATTGATCTTTGTCATCCTGGGAGTCTGGAAGGCTAAATATCATTGTAAGTGCTTAACAGTGGTATCTACATTGTAGACAATGGACTACCTATGTTTTACCATTTTCTACTTGCTAAAATTCACCTCTTTTATTACTTAGAGATTTATTTATTGGAGTTAATGAGGAAATATGTATACTACGGTTTAGAAATAAAGAAGAATTAGGATGGCTATATTAAGCACTTTATTTTGGAAAATATACAGCATAAAAATTAAGAAAATGTTCCAATGCATTTATCTCTAACTCAATTATAGTTGTTTCATAATCTATCCAAAGCAAAAAACTAATTTTTTTTTAATTGAGTAAAATTTACTATTGCCTTCAGCAGTGGTTCAGTTCTTTCATTATTGAGAACTGTTAAAAAGGAATTTTTGTGTGTATGTGGACAGTCCTCAAGAAAATTCTGATTAATCACTCCCATTCAATGTCAATTTGCTTAATTTTTATATTTATATACATAAACGGTATATATTTTATGATTTTTTGTACTTATCATGCATATAATGCCTTTATTTAGACTTAACTTGTATCCACACAAATAAATAAAAAATGTGACTGCATTAAATCAAAATCACAAGAAGGCTCACCATCTCATATGCTTGTTTTGCCATTATTTTCTAACTAGATCTTCAGACTCATCTTTACCTTCTGCAGATGATCTTAAACATTAATGCCAACTGAGTCTTCTCTCCAGATATTTTCCTTCTGCTTTACACCCTTTGGACTTCCATGGTGGCTCAAATGGTAAAGAATCTGCCTGCAATGTGGGAGACCCAAGTTTGACCCCTGGGTTGGGAGGATCCCCTGGAGGAGGGCATGGCAACCCACTCCAGTATTCTGACCTGTAGAACCCCATGGACAGAGGAGCCTGGCAGGCTACAGTGCCTGGGACTGCAAGAGTCGGACATGACTGAGCAACGAACAGGCACTCACACACCCTTTCATATAGTTAGTGTCTGCAAAGGGAAACTATACTGTTTGTGTGTTGGCTACTGTTGCGTCTTTCTCCTTCTTTCTGCTCCTCTCCTTTCTAGATCAGTTTCCCAAAATGTCTTCTGGGGAGCACTAGAGTTCAAGACAATCTGTGAATTAAAGGCCAAACAAATCTGGGGGACTCTGTCACTCGCATCCAGGTAACTGCATGATTTTAAGCCAACTATTGGAAAATCCAATGGACGGAGTAGCCTCTGTCTCTTATACACATCTAGATGTGTATAAGAGACAGGTATTGATGTGAGAGTTGGACTATAAAGAAAGCTGAGTGCCGAAGAATTGATGCTTTTGAACTGTGGTGTTGGAGAAGACTCTTGAGAGTCCCTTGGACTGCAAGGAGATCCAACCAGTCCATCCTAAAGGAGATCAGTCCTGGGTGTTCATTGGAAGGTCTGATGTTGAAGCTGAAACTCCAATACTCCAGCCACCTCGTGCAAAGAGTTGACTCACTGGAAAAGACCCTGATGCTGAGAGGGACTGGGGGCAGGAGGAGAAGGGGACGACCGAGGATGAGGTGGCATCTTCTGGCTGGATGGCATCACCGACACAATGGACATGGGTTTGGGTGGACTCCGGGAGTTGGTGATGGACAGGGAGGCCTGGCGGGCTGTGGTTCATGAGGTCACAAAGATTTGGACACGACTCAGCAACGGACCGGAATGAACTGAAGACATTTTTTAAATGAGCAGAATGATTTTCAGACATGCAAAAATATGACTTTACCATGGCATGGATGAAAATGATTCCACAATACTATTCATACGATTGAATATTAATTTAGCTTCTCCAGTAGATCAATAAAAAAGGAGATACCTTTGAATCAGGTCAACAATGAAAAGAAGAAACATTACAAAGTGTGAAGTAGTGAACTGGTCTTTCAATTTCATGCATCAGTCTCACTGAATTCACCTGGTCAGAGAGTGACACCAGCGTGCTTACCTCTAAATAGACAATAAAATCCAGCTTCAGCGTCTATGGGTGTGAGGACTTTAAAAGCACAAAGTATTCATCGAGACAGTTCCTTTTTGGCCACCCAGATGACCTGGCTGGATAAATTTACTGTCCAGCTTCATAAAATTTACAGAACAATGAGGTCTAAACAATAACAAAATAGAGAAGCTACTGATTTATATGGAAAACTACCCAGAAGAAACAAATGTACTATAAGTAATTAGATTTTGGATATAAAAATTTTTCTCTAATTTTCACTGCTCAGCATTACAAATTTTAAAAATAACTTATAAGATATAAGACATGAATAATAGCTGCATATCAGGCCACATTCATTGGATTTACTATGTAACTTAAAAAATGATACTTAAAACTTGTTGTTCAGTCACTAAGTCGCATCTAGTTCTTTACGACCCCATGAACTGCAGCATGCCAGACTTCCCTGACCTTCACTCTCTCTCTGAATTTACTCAGACGCATGTCCATTGAGTCGATGTCGCCATCCAACCATCTCATCCTCTGTCATTCCCTTCTCCTACTGCCCTCAGTCTTTCCCAGCATCAGGGTCTTTTCCAATGAATCTGTTTTTGCATTAGGTGGCCAAATATTGGAGCTTCAGCTTCAACATCAGTCCTTCCAAACTTAAAACATGTAAGTTAGCTAATTAAATGATGGTTACTAAATTGTAAAGGAAGGGCTTTCCTGGTGGCTCAGACAGTAAAGAATGCTCCTGCCAATGCAGGAGACTTAGGAGACTCAGGTTCAGTCCTTGGGTTGGAAAGACCCCTCTGGAGAAGGGAACGGCTACCCACTCCAGTACTCTTGCCTGGAGAATCCGATGGACAGAGGAGCCTGGAGGGCTACAGTCCATGGGGTCGCAAAGAGTCAGACATGACTGAGCACACACACAGAATTTAACTTGCTTAATGGTTTAAAAAGCTATTTTCAAATTGTAAAGGAAAAAGAAATATCCTGTTTTGATAAACTTTAGCTAGCTTTCTGAATACAAGGACTATCTTATTTTCTAACAATAATAATTATTAATTTAAATGTAAATTCAAATATGCACTTCAATGATAATAAAATTATGTTTATGAAGCACTTTGTATTTCTTCATGGGGGAACCATTTAAAATATATTTAACACTTAACAGTACCTTAGATTTTAATTTTATTAATGTTAATTAAACAAGTTGTCCATGAAAAAGAATTCAAGCGATACAAAAGGAAAAGGCAAGAATGAGCATACCCCTCCACTTCAACTTTCCTCTTCAGAGATCACCATCCAAGGTATGGTGTGCATCCTTCGACACTTTCTATAAATCTGCATGCACACACATCAGCAAACACTAATGATCACAAAGTATTTGCTCCTAATTTAAAGAAAAGGGAATTTTATAGAGTTGTTTTTATTTTCTTTCCTGTATATGGAGACACTGATTTGAAATGTGGATTAGCATGAAACAAGTCTCTATTGGGATGCCTTAGTTATTCTTTATAATATGTTCAGTTTAGGTTAGACTTTAAAACTCTACTATTAAAAAATTTGAAAAGACGTTTGCTGATCTAATAGGCTTTAATAACATACTACTTCAATTCTAACAGCTAGCTGTGTGATGGAACCACCTCTCTGACTTATTAACAATGGAGAAG
Organism: Oreotragus oreotragus; assembly: GCA_006410675.1. Classification (NCBI taxonomy): domain Eukaryota; kingdom Metazoa; phylum Chordata; class Mammalia; order Artiodactyla; family Bovidae; genus Oreotragus; species Oreotragus oreotragus. Next base: position 155,655 of record SJYX01000910.1, read on the forward strand.
GCCTCTTTCTTCTTAAGTTCTATAGGTGGTTTAAAAAAAAAAAAAGACTGAACTGCCCTTTGTTTTTGAAAGGTGACCAGATGATGACTCTAATCTTATGATTCTGCATATTTTTTCACAGTGGGGAAGAGAAATATTTAGACTGAAAATTTCAAGTTGAGATTTCCCTCTGCACAGAAATCACATTGGAGTGGGTTTCAAGACTGCCACCTGAAATGTGCTGGGAAGTTCCAAACTAGCCTAGTAGTTTAATATTTAGTTTTAGAGATGGGATTTTAACACTTCTATCTAGTGAGCTTCTATGAGCCAGCATCCTATAATTTGAAAATCACAGGGAAACAGAATCCACCTATTCCAGCAGAAATGGCAATCCACTCCAATATTCTTCCGTGGACAGAGGAGCCTGGCAGGTCACAAAGACATGACTGAGCAACTGAACACACACACACACACACACACAC
>SJYX01000912.1:21745-40129 GCA_006410675.1 Oreotragus oreotragus
CAGTAGTAGATATAATGGTCATCTGAGTTAAATTCACCCATTCCAGTCCATTTTAGTTCGCTGATTCCTAGAATGTCGACGTTCACCCTTGCCATCTCTTGTTTGACCACTTCCAATTTGCCTTGATTCATGGACCTGACATTCCAGGTTCCTATGCAATATTGTTCTTTACAGCATTGGATCTTGGTTCTATCATCAGTCACATGCACAACTGGGTATTGTTTTTGCTTTGGCTCCATCCCTTCATTCTTTCTGGAGTTATTTCTCCACTGATCTCCAGTAGCATATTGGGCACCTAACGACCTGGGGAGATTCTCTTTTGATATCCTATCATTTTGCCTTTTCATACTGTTCATGGGGTTCTCAAGGCGAGAATACTGAAGTGGCTTGCCATTCCCTTCTCCAGTGGACCACATTCTGTCAGCCCCCTCCACCATGACCCGCCTGCCTTGGGTTGCAAGAGGGCATCAGAGGGCAGACACACTGAAAGTGAAATCACTAAAGGCAAATAACCCTTATGAATCTGCTGAGTGTTAGACCTTGGTTAATGGAATCTAGTTAACTGAAATAAAAATTCTGGGTCTTTCTGCCCCCTCCAGTGTTATTTATTGTAACTGTTAAAAACAAGAGCACCACATAGCTTCGATTCTCACATTCAGTAGCTGGACTGTAGCATTATATGGGCCTAGGGTCATTTTTAGCTTGTCATCGTTTCCAGGGTAATCCTCGTAAGATATGAGTACATATTTGTTTCTAGAGACAAAAGTTGAAATGATTGTGGAGTGCATGGATGGGTTCATGAAACTGACCCTTGATCAGTATAAGATGTCCTAGTAACCTATTTCATATTCATAGACTCTGTAGCCTGGGATAGATTAATTTTAGAGATGTATTGCAGAATGTTAGATAAGGCGAGAGATTGTGGAAAACATGTTCTATAAACCAAAGTAGTGTCAGTTACGAAACAGCAACAAAAGCAAACTCCTAAGTCAGCAATATACAGTTGGGGATTTGGAGATGTAGGGATGGGAATGAAGGGTTTGGGCTGTGTTTAGAAGCGAAAGGGCAGATTGGTGGGAGCATTTTGAGCTGTTTTCCCCAGGCTCTTGTGAATTAGTGTACTTTTTAAACAAATGTAAAAACAAATGTGGTCTGCCACAAGATTCTGCCTCTGATTCTGTTCTTCCTCATTTGAGGAAATAATATTGTTAGACAGTTACCCATGATCTAAATCATAGTTTTTAAGTCAGTCTATGTTTGTTAAATATCTATCTGTATACTATCTACATTCATCTACTTGAAAAGTGACACTCAGTCTGAAGTAGAGTTTCGCAAACAGTGATCAAATCTGCCCTGTTGTGTGGGTGTTTTTTGTTTGTTTGTTTGTTTGTTTTTTATGATCACCAGCTAAACATTGTTTAAACGTTTTTATATTCTGGTTTTTATTTTTTCTTTGGCCGTGAGGCATGTAAGATCTTAGTTCCCTGACCAGGGATTGAACCCACACCCCCCGCACTGGAAGGTGAAGTCGTGAAAAAAGAGGAGGAAGAATATGTGTATGTATCCTTCAAAGCTGAGCCCTCTTACTGTCTGGTCCGTTACACATGAAATTTGCCAACCCCTGCTCTAAGCAGTGGTTTCAGGGTCTCAAAATGTGTGTGCTCAGTTGTGTCTGACTCTTCGTGACCCCATGGGCTGTAACCCCCCAGGCTCCTCTGTCCCTGGGATTACCCCACCAGGAATACTGGAGTGCATTGCCATTTCCTTCTCCAGGGGATCTTCCCAGCCTGGGGACCGAACCTGTGTCTCCTGCAGCTCCTGCACCGGCAGGTGGTTCTTGACCACTGAGCCACCCGGGAAGCCCTCAGTCTCTCAAGGCACATTTGATTGTCAGTCTTAGGATGGAGGGGATAGGAGTGCCACTGGCGGTCTGTAGGTGGAGGCCAGAGATGCTGTTCAGCATCCTCAAAAGCACACAGTGACCTCTCAGGACAAAGGTTTAACTGATCCAAGATGTTAACAAAGACTGCTTCCTTCCCCAGCTGTAGTTGGGCGCCTCTAAGCTGCTTTCTAGATTGGGCCTTCGCCTTGGCTCCCATCCTGTCTTTGGCCTGCCTGACCTAGTTTTAGCAAGAATTCTGTTGTATCAGTTGAGTGAAAATCCCCCCACTTTTCCTACCTGATCACCCTGATGTCTGATCAAATGCCTTATCCCCTACGCTTGATGTCTAATTACCCCTGGCTGTGTTCAGCAAGTTAGATCAGTCTAGTAAGAATCCCCGTACTCTTTAAAAATTAAAAAAAAAATTTATTGATTTGGCTGCCTTGGGTCTTGGCTGTGATGTGCAGGCTTCTCTCTGTTTGTGGCCCTTGGGCTCCAAAGCACCTGGGCTCAGTAGCTGTGGCATGTAGCTTAGTTGCCCCCAGCGACATGTGGGATCTTAGTTCTTCAACCAGGGATGAAGCCCTTATTCCCTGCCTTGGAAGGCAGATTCTTAACCACTGGACTACCACGGTAGTCCCAAGAATCCCCCGACCCTTGACGTCTTAGTAATTTTCCATCTCCTGACTAATTTGGTACATATACGACTTCAGGGGCCACCTCTGCAAATGGACTCTGCAGCAGTCCCCTTCCTCTTGTGTTTGGCCCTGGCTCTGAGTGAAATAAGGTTGACTGTCTGGGGGAATTTCGTTTCAGCCTTCCTTCCTCTCCAACATTTTAAACATTGAATTATAGTTGACAAACAATATTAGTTTCAGGTGTACAACATAGTGACTTGGTACTTTTATTCATTGCAAAATGACCAGTAGGATAAGTCTAGTTACCATCTGTCAGATACAAAGTTATTACAAAGTATTATTGACTGTATTCCCTGTGCTTTACCTATAGTCCTGTGACTGCCCAGTATTTTTCTGTCTGTTAGAATCTTCATTAGACAATGAAGCCTTGCAATCTTCAAAGTAAAACAGTGAAAGGCAAATTGTATGAACTTGTTGAAACAGCCCAGGCCACACTGTAACTGCTGTCCAAGTAATAGCTATTAATAATAGTGTATGTTTTGGTCTTGGGTTTATGACCTAATCTAGTCAAATATATTTTTCAGGAATTCAAGAAAATATGTTCAAGCATTTCAGAAAGAAAAGTTTAAGCATGCCATTTTAGTCTTAAATCAGAGAAGGCTAGATGATGCCCACCGTAGATAGCCACCACATCCCTTTATGTCTAAGGTGTTTTTAGCTGACAAAGGTTGCCTTCACACTGAAGAGCACTGCTGCCTGGGAGCCTTAAAACGGCACTTGTTCAAGTAAGTTTCACTGTGGAAAGACAGAATTGTTGAAGAGCATAAGAATGATGGAGTTTAGTTTTGGAGAGGACAGAAAAATATGTGGGGCTTGAATTTTGGCGATTCTGGTGCTAATAAAGGCAGTATGAACACCCACGTTTAGGTTAGTTGGCTGAATAACTTGGCCATTTATGGAAGGGACACTTTTCCTTCATTTTGTTCAACAGACATAAGTTCAGGTGATCAGACATTTTCTGTAAGTATAGGTATGCTATATAGATGTATAGAAACATTTCTAAATGAAATTTGCTTTCCTAAATGATCAAAGGAAATTCCTGAAGTTTTATCTTCATATTTTATGTGTGTGTGTGTGTGTGCTCAGTTATGTCTGACTCTTTGCAGCCCCAAGGGCTGTAGCCCACCAGGCTCCTCTGTGCATGGGATTTTCCTGGCAAGAATACTGGAGTGGGTTGCCATTTACTCCTCCAAGGGATTTTCCCCACCCAGGGATCAACCTGAATTTTTCTGCATTGCAGGCAGATTATTTTACCACTGAGGCACTGGGGAAGCCCTTGTATTTTATGATACTAAACTAAATTTTTTATATGAGTATTTCTGATCAAGTGCACTTGTGTTAATGTGTGTGTACACATATAAAAGAATGTAATTATGGTATAGAAAGCACATTGAGAGAAGAGATTATGGATTTCTCTTTCCAAATAAAAATACAGCTCCTTTCTCTGAAAATAATTTTCTTTAAGCACAGCAGAAAATCTGAGCAGCATCCTGCTAGTAGCTTTTTTAAAGGGTTGAGACATATGGCTCCATTGATCCCTGACATGGTTATCTATGTAGCTGGTTTTCTACATGAGGGGAAGAAAGTTTGATTAAGTCCCATTAACTGTGACATATCCCGTGGGTAATGATGTTTTTGTGTTTTCTCCCCTTTTCAAATGAATTGGTGGCTATGTAATAGGTTCTGGTAAAGGGATCTGCCAGAGCACTTAGTGGAAAATAAATGCAGTCTCTGCTAGAGCATCGGATGCTGGCGGTGCCTCAGAAATGGGGTGTCCTGCCACTGTCTGCAGAATCTGAACCTAAGCGTCATTTTCTTGGGGGAGTGTGTGTGGGTCCTGATGGTGTCTTTGCATTCCAGAGGTGGCTACTTAGGCTTGGAGCTGCAGTCTGTTGCCACAAACCTACCGTGCTGTGTGTGCTTAGTCGCTCAGTATCTGACTCTTTGCGACCCTACGGACTGTAACATGCCAAGCTCCTCTGTCCATGGGGATTCTCCAGACAAGAGTACTGGAGTGGGTTGCCATGCCCTTCTCCAGAGGATCTTCACAACCCAGGGATCAAACCCAGGTCTGCCCCACTGCAGGCAGATTCTTTACCATCTGAACCACAAGGGAAGCCCATGAATACCAGTGTGAATTTGAAGCCCATCCAAGATTAAACCTGAGTCTTTGATTTCATCAATTCCCTCTCTTGATTCTTGTCACTCAAGGTAACATTGCTGCTGTTCATTAAATTAGTGCTTCCTCATTTGGAGTAACAAGATAATTTGATGTACTTCTGCACATTTTTTTTTTTCTCATTTGATTCCTTTAAATCAGTAGGTAAATGAAAGTCTCTCAGTCGTGTCTGACTCTGCTACTCCATGGACATGGATTCTAGCCTGCCAGGCTCCCCTGTCGGTGGGATTCTCCAGACAAGAATATTGCGGTGGGTAGCCATTCTCTTCTCCAGGGGATCTTCTTGACCCAGGGATCAAACCCGGGTCTCCTGCATTACTTTACCATCTGGCCACCAGGGAAGCCCCATACAGTAGGCAGGCAGGTGGCAATTATGATAAAATAAGTTTTTAGTGACTTCCTCAAGGCCACTAAATAGTACATGACAGCCTGATGCTCAGACCCAGGCCTTTTCAGCCCACGCTGTTGCTCACCCTCTGTGCCACATGCCTTTTTATACATTGTTGGATTTGACTTCCTAATATTTTGTTAAGGACTTTTGTGTATGTCCATGAAGATGTTGGTCTATAGCTTTCCTTTCTCACAGTGTCTTTGTATGGTTTTAATATTAGGGTAATGCTGGCTCCATGGAATAAGTTAGAAAGTCTTCTCTCTGCTTCTGTCTTCTGGAAGAGATGGTTGAGAATTGGTATAGTTTCCTCCTTACCTGTTTGGTAGACTCTACCAGTGAATCCATCTGGGCCTGGTATTTCTATTTTGGAAGGTAATACATTATTGATTCTATTTCTTTGTATGAGTTTTGGTAGATTGTGTCTTTCAAGATGGTGGTCCCTTTCATCTAGGTTATCAAATTTGTGGGCTTTGAGTTGTCCATAATATTCCTTTATTATCCATTTAAGTTCATGGGATCAGTAGTAATGGCCCCATTTTCATTTCTAATATTGTTAATTTGTGTCTTCTGTTTTTTTTAATCTGGATAAGAGTTCCTTAATTTTAGAGATATGTTCAAAGACCGCTTTTGGTTTCATTGTTTTTTCTCTATTGATTTTCGGTTTTCAATTTCATTGATTTTCACTCTAATTTTTATTATTTTTTGCCACTGCTCATTTTGGATTTAATTTGATCTTCTTCTTCTAGTTTCCTAAGGTGGAAGCTTATGTTATTGATTTTAGATCTTTCTTTTCTAATGTATGCATTCAGTGCTATAAATTTTTCTCTAATCACTGCATTCTCTGCATCTCGCAAATTTTGTTAAGGGTTCTATTTTTGTTTTCATTTAAAGTATTTTAAAGTTTCTCTTGAGATTTCTTCTTTGACTTATGTTTTACTTAGAAGTGTTTAATTGGTCATATTATTCTTTGTTCATAAGCACTATTGTACATTTTTTCAAGATACTACTAGAGAGATTTGTGTTCACTGACAAAAATTGTATACATTGGGCTTCTAATGGTAGAGGAAGGTGGAATGGGAGAAAGAAAGAAAGCAGTGACCATTGAGTTATTTTTTCATCCTCTGGTTAACTTTGCTTATTTTCAAAGTTAAAGGATTTGAAGCTGATAATAAAGCATATGTATACAATTGAACCATTGTTAAAAGGATAAAGGGAATCAGGAGAGTGGAAAAAAAATTGGCTTACAACTCAACATTTAGAAAACTAGGATGATGGCATCCGGTCCCATCACCTCATGGCAAATAGAAGGGGAAAAAGTGGAAACAGTGACAGATTTTATTTTTCTGGGCTCCAAAATCACTGTGGGCAGTGACTGCAGCTATGAAGTTAAAAGATGCTTGCTCCTTGGAAGGAAAGCAACGAAAAACCTCAACAGCATATTAAAAGCAGAGATATCACTTTGCCAACAAAGGTCATTATAGTAAAAGCTATGGTTTTTCCTGTAGTCTTGTGTGGATATGATAGTTGGATCATAAACAAGGCTGAGCCCTAAAGAAGTGATGCTTTCGAATTGTGGAGAAGACTCTTGAGAGTCCCTTGGACTGCAAGGAGATCCAACCAGTTCATCCTAGAGGAGATCAGTCCTGGGTGTTCATTGGAAGGACTGATGCTGAAGCTGAAGCTCCCATACTTTGACCACCTGATGCAAAGCCGACTCATTGGAAAAGACCCTGATGCTGGGAAAGATTGAAGGGGGGAGGAGAAGGGGGCGACGAGAGGATGAGATGGTTGGATGGCATCACTGACTCAGTGGACATGAGTTTGAGCAAACTCTGGGAGATAATGAAGGGCAGGGAAGCCTGGTGTGCTGCAGTCCATGGGGTCACAAAGAGTCAGACATGTCTTAGTGGCTGAACCAAAACAAATGTGATAAAATGGAGGAAACAATTTCACCAAAAACTAGTTCTCTCAACTGAACAGTAGACAACTTTAGATTGAGGTTTCTTTTAAGTGCCATGAATTTCAAATCATCGATTGAAAGCTGAGCTGATGATTTTGTAGTGAAAGCATTGCACAGAGGTGGACAGCAGTTATGTTTGTAGACAGGTTGCTTATTTTCCATACAGATTGGTAATATGACACTTGTTTTTATTTTCCTGTTATTTATATTCCATCTTGTCCTAAAAAAAAAGTGAGAGGTTAATAGAAATACAGGGGAAAAAATAAAATTGTGAAGGTGAAACTAAGGGGATAAAATAAGTTAAAGGCTGCAGAAATGAGTTAACAAGATCTGTCCCTGTTATTGAATATGGACCATAAATTTGCACCTGAGCTTCAGAAGAACAACTGGCTCAAATTAAGGGGTGCCACAGATTGAAACATCACACTGATCTAAGAGCAGGTCTCCGTAGGGAGAGCCTCCAAGAAACTGGAGTTGGGGTCTGGGCTCATGGGGTTTGCAGACCTCAACTGCAGGAGGCTTAAGACCTTTGCCTCAGTCTTCTGCCATCAGTGTGACTCAGTTTTGTTTGCTTTTTTAAACTTTTTTGTTTTTTCTCCCAGATCAGGTACTTGAGAAAGTCTAAAGACTTACTGCTCACACTGGAGATTTGGGAGAAGGTGGTGTGGGTGGAACGTGTATGTGTGTGTTCAGTCACTCAGTCATGTCTGACTCTTTTTAGCCCCTGGACTGTAGCCCACCAGGCTCCTCTGTCCATGAGATTCTCTAGGCAAGAACGCTGGAGTGGGCAGTCATTCCCTTCTCCAGGGGATCTTTCCTACCCAGGGATCAAACTCACATCTCCTTCATTGGCAGGAGTGTTCTTTCCCACCAGTGCCACCTGCTTAGCCCATTGGTCCCCCTAAACACCTCAGTGCAGTCATTTGAAGTTATGTGGTGTCGTTAAGGTTTAAAACCATACTGTTTAGGGAATTCCCTGGTGGTCCAGTGGTTAGGCGGGGAAGGCAATGGCACCCCACCCCAGTACTCTTGCCTGGAAGATCCAATGGACGGAGGAGCCTGGTGGGCTGCAGTCCATGGGGTCACTAACAGTTGGACAGACTGAGCGACTTCACTTTCACTTTTCTCTTTCATGCATTGGAGAAGGAAATGGCAACCCACTCCAGTATTCTTGCCTGGAGAGTCCCAGGGACGGGGGAGCCTGGTGGGCTGCCATCTATGGGGTCACACAGAGTCGGACACGACTGAAGTGACTTAGCAGCAGCAGCCAGTGGTTAGGACTCTGTCCTTTCAGTGCTGAGGGTCCTGACTCAGTCACTGATTGGTAAACCCAGATCCCACAAGCCACGCAGCGTGGCCAAAAAAAGTACTGTTTATCTAGGAAGCTTTTTAGGAAGTGAGGCCTGAGAGGAATTACTCCTACAGGTCCTTGTGAAGAGTGCACTGGGCAACAGGGAAGACAGCATTCTTGCAGTAACAGGCTTTTGATAGCTACAATAGTGGTTTTCTTATGGCTGATACTTGTAATGCTATTCAGTTCAAGCCAAGTACATGATGCCAGAATACGGTTTAGTAGAAGTGATTTTTTCAGGAGATAAAGCAGTGAAGTTGAAGTATGAGGCTCTGAGGCTTAGGGTTGATTTAGAGGCATAATGTAAGCCACAGTAGAAGTTTTTTTCTTTTTTAAATTGAGGTGAAATTCACACAACATACAGTTTACCATTTTAAAATGTGCAATTCAGTGGCATTTAGGGTGTTCACAGTGTGTGCAATTACCATCTCTTTTTTAGTTTCAAAACTTTATCACTCCAAAACACCTCATATTCATTAAGTAATCACACTCCATTTCCCTCTTCTCCTCTTTCCCTGGTGACCATAAGTCTGCCTACTGTCTCTGGATTTACCTCTTCTGGCTATTTCAGATAAAAAGCATATAATAAGTAGCTTTTTGTTTCTTCTCTCATTGAATGTTTTCAAAGTGCATCCAAATGATCAATATTTCTTTCCTTTTTATGGCTGAATAATCGTCCCTTGTATGTACATATCACAATTTGTTTATCCATTCCTCTGTTCGTAGACATTTGGAGTGTTCATCTATTTCAGATAAAAAGCATATAATAAGTAGCTTTTTGTTTCTTCTTTCATTGAATGTTTTCAAAGTGCATCCAAATGATCAATATTTCTTTCCTTTTTATGGGTGAATAATCGTCCCTTGTATGTACATATCACAATTTGTTTATCCATTCCTCTGTTGGTAGACATTTGGAGTGTTCGTAGCTGTTGGCTATTGTGAATTATGTTGCTATTAAAGCTCAACATTCAGAAAACTAAGATCATGGCATCTGGTCCCATCACTTCATGGAAAATAGATGGAGAAACAGTGGAAACAGTGTCAGACTTTATTTTTTGGGGCTCCAAAATCAGTGGAGATGGTGATTGCAGCCATGAAATTAAAAGACGCTTACTCCTTGGAAGGAAAGTTATGACCAACCTACACAGTATATTCAAAAGCAGAGACATTACTTTGCCAACAAAGGTCCATCTAGTCAAGGCTGTGTTTTCCTATGGTCATGTATGGATGTGAGAAATGGACTGTGAAGAAGGCTGAGTGCTAAGAATTGGTGCTTTTGAACTGTGGCATTGGAGAAGACTCTTGAGAGTCCCTTGGGTTGCAAGGAGATCCAGTCAGTCCTTTTGCCAACAAAGGTCCGTCTAGTCAAGGCTGTGTTTTCCTGTGGTCATGTATGGATGTGAGAAATGGACTGTGAAAAAAGCTGAGTGCTAAGAATTGATGCTTTTGAACTGTGGCATTGGAGAAGACTCTTCAGAGTCCCTTGGGTTGCAAGGAGATCCAATCAGTCCATTCTAAAGGAGATCAGTCCTGGGTATTCTTTGGAAGGACTGATGCTAAAGCTGAAACTCCAGTACTTTGGCCACCTCATGCGAAGAGTTGACTCATTTAAGACTCTGATGCTGGGAGTGATTGGGGGCAGGAGGAGAAGGGGACGACAGAGGATGATATGGCTGGATGGCATCACTGACTTGATGGACATGAGTTTGGGTGAACTCTGGGAGTTGGTGATGGACAGGGAGGCCCGGCATGCTGCAATTCATGGGGTCACAAAGAGTCAGACACGACTGAGCGACTGAACTGAATTGAAACTTTTGTGAACAAGTATTTGAGTATTTTTATTTAGTTCTTTTGGATATATACCTAATAATGGAATTACTGGGTTATATGGTAATTCCATGTATTACTTTTTGAGGAACAAGCCTTTTTTTCACAGTAGTTACATTGTTTAACATTTCCAGTGGAGTATATGAGAATTTCTACTTCTCCACATCTTAAACAATATTTTCTGTTTTCTTAAAAAAAAAAAAAAATATATATATATATATATATATATTTTTTTTTATTGTAACCATCCTACTGGGTAGAGAGTGGTATCTNCCAATTAAAAAACTGGATAACCATATGCCTGTCTCTTATACACATCTAGATGTGTATAAGAGACTTGTTTAACATTTCCAATGGAGTATATGAGAATTCCTACTTCTCCACATCCTAAACAATATTTTCTGTTTTCTTTAAAAAAAAAAAAAATATATATATATATATATATATATATATATTTATTGTAACCATCCTACTGGGTAGAGAGTGGTATCTTACTGTAGTTTCCATTTGTATTTCCTTGATAACTAATGATGCTAGATACCTTTTCTGCATTTCTGTTAGCCAACTGAATACCTATTCTGAAGAAATGTCTATTCTAGGTTCTTAGCCCCATTTTGCAAAATTGGGTTGTTTATTGTTGAACTGTAGGATCTCCTTATATTTTTGAAATGTGAAACCATTATTAGATTGTCCAGTTCTCAATAAAAAAATTACAAAGCATACAAAGAAACAGAAAAGTCTAACCCACTGATAAAGAAAAAAGAAACTGATAGGAGTCATCCATGAAGAAGCCCAGATATTAGACTTAGTAGGTAAGTCTCTACATTTACTGTCTTAAATATTCTAAAAGAGCTAAAGGAAACCATGAATAAACAACTAAAGGTAATCAGAAGAATGGTGTAAAATCAAGTAGGGAATATCAGTACAGAGATAGGAACTATAACAAGGAACCAAGTTGATATGCTGGAGCTGAAAGTTATAATAGCTGAAATTAAAAACAAGCAAATGAAAAACTAAAGGGCTTCAGCAGGAGATTTTAGTAGGCAGAANACTAAAGGTAATCAGAAGAATGGTGTAAAATCAAGTAGGGAATATCAGTACAGAGATAGGAACTATAACAAGGAACCAAGTTGATATGCTGGAGCTGAAAGTTATAATAGCTGAAATTAAAAACAAGCAAATGAAAAACTAAAGGGCTTCAGCAGGCGATTTTAGTAGGCAGAAGAGAGAATCAACAACTGTGAAGCTAGAACAATTGCAATTACTCAGTCTGAGGTGTAGAAAGCAAAAAGAGTGTAGTAAAAGGGGCAGAGCCTGAATGACTTGTAGGACACCTTCAAGTTTCACAGTGTATAAATTATGGGAGTCTCAGAAGGAGAAGAGAGAAAGAAATGGTTAGAAAGATTATTTGAAGAAATAGGTCTGTTAACTTCCCAGACTTTATGGAAGATATTAATCTATATAACTGAGAAGCCTAATGAACTCCAAGTAGAAAAAACACCAAGAAATCTACACCTAGATACATTATAATTAAGTTGTTGGAAGCCAAAGAGAGAGCTTTGTAAATATCAAGAGGCAATCAACTTGTCACATCCAAGGGCTTCTCAGTAAGATAAATTGCCAGTTTCTCATCAAGACCATGGAGGCCAGAAGTCAGCAGGATGATATATTTGAAATGCTGAGAGAAAAGAGTTGTCAGCCAAGAATTCCATATTTGGCAAAGCTATACTTCAGCAATAAGGAGGGAATAAAGATGTTTTTAGATAAATGAAAGCTAAAGGAGTTTATTGCTAGACTTGCACCATAAGAAATGCTAAAGAGAGTCCTTCAGCCTGGAACAAAGGAACACTCGGCAATAACTCAAAGCCATATGAAGAAATAAAGATCACTGGTAGGGACTTTGCTGGTGGTCCAGTGGTTAAGAATATAGCTTGCAGTGCAGGGGACATGGGTTCAATCCTGGGTGGGGAAACTAACATCCTACATGCTACAGAGCAACTGTGTCACAGCTAATGAGCCTGCATGCCACAACTAGAGTGTGTGCTGCAGTGAAAGATCCCACATGATGCAGTGAAGATCCTGTATGCTGCAGCGAAAACCTGATGCAGCCAGGATAATAAATTAATTAAAACAGGATTACTGATAAAGGTAACTATAGATGAATACAAAATCAGTATCATTGTAATTTTGGTTTGTAACTCTTCTTTGTCTTTCTTACATGATTTAAAAGACAAATTTCTAAAACAATAATTTAAAGTATATATTAATGTGTACACAGTGTATAAAATGTAATTTTTGACAATAACAATGTAAACTGGGATACAGAGCTGGGTAGGGACAAGTTTATTGCAGGCTACTGATGGTAAGTTGGTATTAGTTCAAACTAGTTTGTTATAGACTTAGAATAGTAACTATAACTCTGATGGAAACCACTTCAAAAATCAGTACAATATACCACATTAATAGAACAAAAGGTGTAAAAATCCATATGATCGTCTCAATATATGTAGAAAGAACATTAGATAAAATTCAACACCATTCACAACAAAAAGACTCAGAAGACTAAGAATAGAAGGGCAAAAAGCATTTATGAAAAACTAACATCATTTTTAATTGTAAAAGACTGGAAACTTTCTTTTTAAGATCAGGAACAAGACAAGAATGTCTCCTTTCATTATTACTATTCAATGTTGTACTGAAAGTCCTATCCAGAGCAATTAGGCTAGGAAGAGAAATGAAAGGCATCTAAATTGGAAAGGAAGAAATAAAGCTATATCTATTGTAACTGACATAATTCTATATGTTAAAAAAATTCCTCAACTTTTTGCATACATGCAAAAACTACTAGAGCTAATTAAGGAAATTCAGGAAAGTTACAGGGTGCAAGACCAAAACACAGAAAAAATCAGTTATGTTCCTATATACTAGCAATGAACAGTCCTCAATGGAAATTAAGAAAGCATCCAAAGAAATAAAATACCTAGAAGCACATTTAAGGATGTGAAAGACTTATGCACTGGAGACTACAGAATATTGATGAAAGAAATAAAATGAGACCTAAATAAATGGAAGTACATCTGTATTCTTTGACTGGAAGACTTAATATTGTTAAAATGGAAATATTTCTCAAAGCAATCTACAGATTCAATGTAATACCTTTTCAATTTCCCGTGGCCCCCTCCCTCTAAAATGGAAAAGCCAATCCTCAAATTCATATAGGGCAAGAGGCCTTAATTAGTTAAAACAGTTTTGAAAAAGAAGAGCAAATTTTGAGGACTTATACTTCCTGACTGAAAAAGTTGCCACAAAGCCACAGTAATCAAAATAGTGTGGTACTACATAAGGATAGATGGAATAGAATTGGAGAACCAGAAATAAACCCAGACATCTCTGGCTAATTAATTTTCAACATGGGTCAAAAGACCATTTAATGGGGAAAGAACAGTTTCAACAAATGATGCTGAGACAACTGGATAACCATATGCAAAGACCGAATAATGAGCTTAGTATACAAAAATTAAATCAAAAGGGATTGGACCTAAAGATAAGAATGAAAACTCTATATCTACTTTAAGAAGCCATAGATCTTCATGATCTTGGGTTTTGCAATGGCTTCTTAGAATTGACATAGAAAGCATAAGCGCCAAAAGGAAAAAAATAGATAAATTAGACTTCAAAATAATTTTTTTAAAAAGTCTGTTAAAGAATATTATTAAGAAAGTGAAAATGCAGCCTACAGAATGGAAGAAAACATTGAGAAGTCATATACCTGATAAGATACAAATGTGTAAGTTTTGTAAATTGACGTTCACATCACCAAATTTCCTGATTAATCCAGCTTCCGTTTTCTCTGCAAAGTGTAGTGACTGCTGTCCACAGTGTGCTGAGTTGTAGTAGCAGCTGTTGGCTACTTATAAATAGTCTGTGCTTTTGTGTTTCCTTCAGCTGAATTTTATGTTTATCTTCAGTTAGCTATGTGTATGTTTGTTTGTGCAAATTTTACTTAATATTGTAATTAATTTAGCTAAGTATTATATGGGCTTCCCTGGTGGCTCAGCTGGTAAAGAATCCGTCTGCAATGTGGGAGACCTGGGTTCGATACCTGGGTTGGGAAGATCCCCTGGACACAACTGAAAGCAGTTTATATAACACAGTTATATAAAACAGTTAATATATAAAGCAGTTAAATATGGGTGAAAAGATATTTTTGAGAAAGTAAATCTTAATACTTAGGGAAAACTTGAGAATGAATCAACACTTAACCTATATTAAAGAAACCAAAACTGGAGAAGTATAACAGTGCACTGTGGGGGTGGTTTATGTAAGGAACAAGGTTGATAATAGCAATCAACAGAGTCCTATACACAGAGAAACACCTTGGTTTTACATCAAAACATTGGCTTGCTTGAAAGTGTTTGTTTAGTTTAGATGATTCCTTTTGTTGGACAGCTCTTTCATAATTAACTGTCCAGTTTGGGGTAAAGAGAAGTTTTTTCTGTATCCATTACTCCAGAGACAGAATGCTGCAACTCTAGATGAGTTTAACCGCAAGACGTTTTGTTATATTTTGTGATAGATTTCAGGACTTGTTGACTTTGGTAGCTCTACAGTGTCCTCAACGAGCGCTCTCTTTTCCACCATCTTTAATGTGTTTGCTTTTAGCCTGGCCCCTCTCTAAATTGCAAGGTAGCTACAATAATTGTCCAGAAGTAGAGCGTTCCAGTCATTATTCTACCTTCTTTGTAAGAACAAGGAAGCCTACCCCAGAACCTCCAAAGCAGATTTCCCCCATGTCTTAGTGGTTAATGATGGGTCACCTACCTACCCTTAAACCAGTGCTAGCAAGGAGCATGGGACCATCATGACTGGCTTTGACCCTGAGAGGGTGTTAGACCTGCGACCACAGAGCCAGGGGAGATACTCAAAATCAAGTTCTGTCCACAAAAATTGCGGGCACAGTGGTGTTGGAAAGGAGCTAGTAGTTCTACAGGGACAGCAAATCTTTCGTGTAGTCTTCCCAAACTAAGCTTTTTATAACAACCAAGCAGTAGGGAATTCAAGGTTATTCTCTTTGTGATCACCCACAGTTCAGCTGCTCAAAACTACTGGTCAAGAATGTATCCAGCATATCATCTGAGTAGATGGCAGGTTGCTCTCCCTTTCTCAAAGCTTGTAAGGAGTCTGGGAATCACACCCGAATAGGTGGCCACCACGTCTTTGTGTGAAAGAGGGAAACTCTACTAGCTAAAGATATGGTTGCCCTGGATGTTTTTCTCTCGTTTTGATAATAACAGTGCCTTCTGTTTGGAGATTTCTTTCCTGTTTCATGTGATTTTGGTAAGGACAGTAATCATGTTGACCTATGATCTCCTTGTTTCCTGCCTCCTATTCCTCGCTACAGAAGGAGGCATGTGACTGAGGCTGACTAAGAGAGATCCTTGTCTCCTAGGCTACCCCATCTTCCTGGGGACGGTGATGCGTTCAGGAGAAGGCGTAGATAGAATCAAACCAACGAGACTCCTCCCCAGGACTTTTATGTTACAACTTGTGGGCAAGATGTTCATATTTTTGAGAGATAAGTGCAGGACAAACAATAGCCTGGAGTTTATTTCCCGGGTCACTTGAAAGACACACATGGAGTAGAGAGAGGGAGGCCATTAAGCAAACAGACGTAGATAAACAGAGACTTGTAAGGTGGGTGACGAGCAAGAGCAAACAAGTGTCCCGACAGTACTGAGCCTTTGTTTAATTTAATTTTTGGCTGTGCTGGGTCTTTGCTGCTGTGTCGCCTCTTCTCTAGCTGTGGCAAGTGGGGGCTAGTCTTCAGTTGTGGGTGTGTAGGCTTCTCATTGCAGCAGCTTCTCTTGTTGCAGACCCTGGGCTCTCGGGCACGTGGCTTCAGTAGCTGCAGCACGCAGCCTCAGTAGTTGCAGATCCTGGGCTCTAGAGCACATGCTCGGTAGCTGGGGCTCTGGGGCTTAGTTGCTCTTCGGCATGTGGGATCTTTCCAGGCCAAATATCGAACCATGCCTGCTGCATTGGCGGTGGATTCTTTACAACTGAGCCACCAGGGAAGGCTGGTATTGAATCTTGACTCTAGTTTTCTTCTGTTCCAAGTGCTATTCATGTGTATGAGCTAATATATCTTCTGTTTTGCCTAAGCAGATTCGAATTTGGTTTCTATCACCTGTAACTTCATACATCCTGATTAATACATTGTTTGAAGAGGTATCTAAGGATAGAGCCATGCTTTTTTTTTTTTTTTTTAAAGTCACTCTAATATTTGCTTAATGAACCGCTGAGGCCCCAGTGTTCCGTGCTGAAGGGCACAGTCACATTAAAACCCAGCTTTGGAAAAGATAACTAATTGCTAATCATGACCATAGAGGGGAAAAATCTTACCTTGGAAATGGCCACTGGCCAATTTTAAGTATTATAGCTTGTTCCTGATAAATGTTTTACAGTAAGTGAGTTGCAAAGATTTTCCCTAAGAGATCTTACTCCAATTAAACGTGGGAGGGTATATACTTTAAAAATACTTGGGCAGAAGCACTGAACTAATGAAATAGTCTTAGAATAGTTGATATTGAGTTGCTTGTGCTGAGGCTAATTTGACATCAGAAGTTAGGTCTTCCCATCTGTTCAGTTTCTGAAAACATAACCGTAAAATGGATGTGGGGAGTACTTACCTTTAGGTTCTCAAGAGTTGGGACTGATGCACCCAGGGGGCATTCCTGTTGTCTCACCTTCAAAGCCAACCTGAACGGAATTCTAATTAGTAAGGATAAAGGAAGGGACCTGAATTGATTGCACATCTGAAGACAAAGGTCTGAGGTTATGATCTGTCTACCCAGTGGTAGACAAGGATGTGGAGAAAGTGTGGTGAACATCCAGAGTATCCTACTACACTTGGGAGAAGCACGGAGCCTGGAAAGATCGAGGATGCTAGAAGAATCTAGCATTTTTCTAGCTGTGAAATTGTACTAGAGTTCTAACTTGTACTTATTTCCTCAAAGACAAATAAGGGACAAGTACAGAGAAACTAAATGGGTGAAGTTAATGTAGTAAAACAAATGTCTCAGTGTGGCAGTCGTTTAAATTCTTTAACGGCACTGAAACTGTGGGCTGACACCATCCTTGTAATGCCTGGAGGAGCCAGGGAGCTGACGCGCCTCCAGCACCGGCTGCTGCACACCCAGGAGTGTTTTTTGTTGTCCTGGTGAGCCGTGACACACAACGAAATTGTGTGTTGTTCAAAGCCACAAACAGAAATCTTCTTCCGTACTTAATGGCTGGCTAGCAATGAATAATTTGGGGTTTCTAAAAATGTAGAACAGTTTAATAATCTTTTGAGCTCTGGACCACCTGCAAACCAATTCCATTTACCTAGAGCTAGATGTTGAGAGAATCACTTGTCAGACTTGAAGATTTCTTTCTTGCTTAAAATTGGAATGTAATTGCTTTACAATGTTGTATTAGTTTCTGCGGTGTGTGCCTGAGTGTGTAGTCAGTCACTTCAGTCATGTCCAACTCTTTGCAACTCCATGGACTGAAGCCCGCCAGGCTCCTCTGTCCTTGGGATTCTCCAGGCAAGAATACTAGAGTGGATTGCCATGCCTTCCTCCAGGGGATCTTCCCCACCCAGAGATCTTCCCCACGTCTCCTGCATCATCAGACGGATTCTTTACCACTAGCGCTGCCTGGGAAGCCCTAGTTTCTGCTGTACAGTGAAGTAAATCAGTTATATGCATACATATATTCCTTCTCTCTTCGACCTCCCTCCCACACCTCTAGGTCAGCACAGAGCACTGAACTGAACTTCCTGTAATACAGCAGCTTCCCACTAGCTATCTATACATGACGCTTTGTATATGTCAATCCCACACTCCCAGTTTGTCCCACCCTCCCTCTCCCCAACCCACATCTATGTCCACGTGTCCATTCACTTTGTCTGTATCTCTATTCCAGCTTTGGAAATAGGTTCACCTGTAAAATTTTACTAGATTCCGCATATATGTGACTGGAAAAGGTCAGTTTTCTTTCCAATCCCAAAGAAAGGCAATGCCAAAGAATGCTCAAACTACCGCACAATTACA
>SJYX01000913.1:11764-58945 GCA_006410675.1 Oreotragus oreotragus
CCCAAAGACGGCAGCCCACCAGGCTCCCCCATCCCTGAGATTCTCCAGGCAAGAATACTGGAGTGGGTTGCCATTTCCTTCTCCAATGCATGAAAGAGAAAAGTGAAAGTGAAGTCGCTCAGTCTGTCCAACTGTTAGCGACCCCATGGACTGCAGCCCACCAGGCTACTCCGTCCATTGGATTTTCCAGGCTAGAGTACTGGGGTGGGGTGCCATTGCCTTCCCCGATATACAGCCTTGACGTACTCCTTTTCCTATTTGGAACCAGTCTGTTGTTCCATGTCCAGTTCTAAGTCCTGTCCAATTCTTTGTGACTTCATGGTGGCACACCAGGCCTCCCTGTCCATCACCAACTCCTGGAGTTTACTCAAACTCATGTCCATTCAGTCAGTGATACCATCCAACCATCTCATCCTCCATCATCCCCTTCTCCTCCCACCTTCAATTTTTCCCAGCATCAGGGTCTTTTGAAATTAGTCAGTTCTTCGCATGAGGTGGCCAAAGTATTGGAGTTTCAGCTTCAGCATCAGTCCTTCCAATGAATATTAAGGACTGATTTCCTTGAGGATGGACTGGTTGGATCTCCTTGCAGTCCTTGAGAGTCTTCCTCAACACCACAGTTTAAAAGCATCAGTTCTTCGGCACTCAGCTTTCTTTATAATCCAACTCTCACATCCATACATGACTACTGGAGAAACCATAGCTTTGAATAGACGGACCTTTCTTGGCAAAGTAATGTCTCTGATTTTTAATATGCCATCTAGGTTGGTCATAACTTTTCTTTGAAGGAGTAAGCATCTTTTAATTTCATGCCTGCAGTCATCATCAGTGATTTTGAAGCCTCCCAAAATAAAGTATGCCACTGTTTCCATTGTTTCCCCATCTATCTGCCATGAAGTGATGGGACCAGATGCCATGATCTTACTTTTCTGAATGTTGGGTTTTAAGCCAACTTTTTCACTCTCCTCTTTCACTGTCATCAAAAGGCTCTTTAGTTCTTCGCTTTCTGCCATAAGGGTGGTGTCATCTGCATATCTCAGGTTATTGATATTTCTCCTGGCAATCTTGATTCCAGTTTGTGCTTCATCCAGCCTGGCATTTTGCATGATGTAGTCTGTATATAAGTTAAATAAGCAGGGTGACAATATACAGCCTTGACGTACTCATTTTCCTATTTGGAATCAGTCTTTTGTTCCATGTCCACTTCTAACTATTGCTTCCTGACCTGCATACAGATTTCTCAAGAGACAGGTCAGGTGGTCTGGTATTCCCATGTCTTAAAGAGTTTTCCACAGTTTATTGTGATCCATACAGTCAAAAGTTTTGGCACAGTCAATAAAGCAGAAAGAGATGTTTTTCTGGAACTCTCTTGCTTTTTCTATGATCCAACGGATGTTGGCAATTTGATCTCTGGTTCCTCTGCCTTTTCTAAATCCAGATTGAACATCTGGAAGTTCACAGTTCATGTACTATTGAAGACTGCCTTGGAGAATTTTGAGCATTACTTTGGTAGCGTGTCAGATGAGTGCAATTGTGCGGCAGTTTGAGCATTCTTCGGCATTGTCTTTCTTTGGGATTGGAATGAAAACTGACCTTTCTTAGTCCTGTGGCCACTGTCGAGTTTTCCAAATTTGCTGGCATATTGAGTGCAGCACTTTCACACCATCATCTTTTAGGATTTGAAATGGCTCAACTGGAATTCCATCACCTCCACTAGCTTTCTTCATAGTGATGCTTTCTAAGACCCATGTGACTTTACATTCCAGGATGTCTGGCTCTAGGTGAGTGATCACACCATCATGATTATCTGGGTCATGAAGATCTTTTCTATATAGTTCTTTTGTGTATTCTTGCCACCTCCTCTTAATATCTTCTTCTTCTGTTAGGTCGGTACCATTTCTGTCCTTTATTGTTCTCATCTTTGCATGAAATGTTCTCTTGGTATCTCTAATTTTCTTGAAGAGATCTCTAGTCTTTCCCATTCTGTTGTTTTCCTCTATTTCTTTGCACTGATCACTGAGGAAGGCTTTCTTCTCTCTCCTTGCTATTCTCTGGAACTTTGCATTCAAATGGGTATATCTTTCCTTTTCTCCTTTGCTTTTCACTTCTCTTCTTTTCACAGCTATTCACAACCTAGCTTATTTTACTTGGAGAAGGCAATGGGTACCCACTCCAGTACTCTTGCCTGGAAAATCCCATGGACAGAGAAGCCTGGTAGGCTGCAGTCCATGGGGTCGTGACGAGTCAGATATGGCTGAGTGACTTTGACTTCACTTTTCACTTTCATGCATTGGAGAAGGAAATGCCAACCCACTCCAGTGTTCTTGCCTGGAGGATCTCAGGGACGGAGGGGCCTGGTGGGCTGCCATCTATGGGGTCGCACAGAGTCGGACACAACCGAAGCGATTTAGCAGCTGCAGCAGTAGCTTATTTTACTGATATTTTTTTTTTTTTTAATGATTTTTAATATTTCCTTGCAAAATAGAAATCCAACGTGGTCTTCAATGGCAGATTGGACTGAAGAGCAAAAATGAATGGGAGTACTTGGGAAGAGCAATGTCACTAGGGATTATGTCATACTCCATAATTTCAATAAAATTTATTTACAATGATCGTGATATTGCACATCTGTGAAAAATTAACATTGAACTCTTCTCAAATTAGATGTTTCAAATTTTATTTCCCATCAAAAGAAGATCCATGCATACATAGAAAATCTATTTCTTTTATTGAAAGAATTTAAATTTAACTACAGTTTTAAAGAATTGTTGAAATTGGTTGAAACATACCACCCCTTTCTTCAATCTGGACAAAAAGTTAGAAGTTAGGAATGAATAATCTAAGCCTATTGAAAGTACTTTAAAATCTTTTCTTTTACTCCTAGAAGTATTATCTGATATTTCTCTGAGTGCTAATAAAAGAAAACAGAAATAATTTAAATACATATCATTACCTGTGAGTATCATATTGCCTCTGCAAATAAGACTGCATAGGTTCTGAATGACGGAGTAAGCTTATGTATCATATTAATATTAAAAACTTTTAAATTAACAAACATAGTATTATCGATGGGAGAAGGCAACGGCAACCCACTCCAGTACCCTTACCTGGAAAATCCCATGGACAGAGGAGCCTGGTGGGCTGCAGTCCATGGGGTTGTGACTGAGCGACTTCACTTTCACTTTCCACTTTCATGTATTGGAGAAGGAAATGGCAACCCACTCCAGGGTTCTTGCCTGGAGAATCCCAGGGACGGCGGAGCCTGGTGGGCTGCCGTCTATGGGGACACACAGAGTCGGACAGACTGAAGCGACTTAGCAGCAGCAGCAGCAGCAGCAGTATTATTGATATAGCTGGCACTCATTCAAAGTAAGTATGGGAACTGTACTTTCATATATATATTTTTTAATGTTATGACTGCAAACAAGAAAAAGCGACATAATAGTCATTCTCTTATCTTAATCACATGTACACACACTTTTGATGAATTTTTAAGAAAACTTATGTTGTGTCTATTTAGATTATGTTTACTAAAATATAGTTTATGTCTATTGAAATTTTAAAGAAAATTTTACCTCACATTTCATTTTATAGTAGTTAACTTTTAGTCAGTTTTTTTCTTTAGTTTTAGTCCATCAGTTCAGTTTAGTTCAGTTCAGTCGCTCAGTCATGTCCAACTCTTTGCGAGCCCATGAATCGCAGCACGCCAGGCCTCCTCGTCCATCACCAACTCCCAGAGTTCACTCAGACTCATCGAGTCGGTGATGCAATCCAGCTATCTCATCCTCTGTCGTCCACTTCTCCTTCTGCACCCAATCCTTCCTAGCATCAGAGTCTTTTCCAATGAGTCAACTCTTCACATGAGGTGGCAAAAGTACTGGAGTTTCAGCTTCAGCATCAGTCCTTCCAAAGAAATCTCAGGGCTGATCTCCTTCAGAATGGACTGGTTGGATCTCCTTGCACTCCAAGGAAATCTCAAGAGTTCAAAAGCATCAATTCACCACAGTTCAAAAGCATCAGTTCTTCAGTGCTCAGCTTTCTTCACAGTCCAACTCTCACATCCATACATGACCACTGGAAAAACCATAGCCTTGACTAGACAGACCTTTGTTGGCAAAGGAGTGTCTCTGTTTTTCAATATGCTATCTACGTTGGTCATAACTTTTCTTCTAAGGAGTAAGTGTCTTTTAATTTCATGGCTGCAGTCACCATCTGCAGTGATTTTGGAGCCCATAGAGATGAACAAAAATAATGAAAACTGGTTCCTTTAATCATAGACAGTTTATTCAGGAAGCCTTGATTCAAATCATCTAGAACAGGGATCTCCAATAATTGGGCCACTGACCACTGGTCTGTGGCCTGTTAGGAACTGGGCCGCACAGCAGGAGGTGAGAGGCGAGCAAGCAAGAGAAACTTCATCTGTACCTACAGCCACTTCGCATCACTCCAATTACTGCCTGAGCTCCTCCTCCTGTAAGATCAGCTGAGGCAACACATTCTTATAGGAGCAAGAACCCTGCTGTGAACTGCACAAGTGAGGGATCCAGGCTGTACACTCCTTATGAGAATCATCCCAACACAATCACGCCCCACTCCCTGAGCTCATGGAAAAATTGTCTTCCATGAAACTAGTCCCTGGTGCCAAAAAGGTTGGGGACTGCTGATCCAGAATACAGCCAGTCTGTTATAATACTTTCTTGAACAGTTTGCTTTGTCCCAACATAATTTATATATTAGAGAATAATATATGCAAATTTCATGTTTGCTTCTGAACAGTTCTTTCTGTGAAACCCATATATGAACACAAAAGACTGTACCTAGTTGAACTGAGACACACAGGAATTTATAAAATGCACACACCTGAAATAACCACCAGTTACCTCAATTTCTCAAGGGTGTAACATTACAAAGCTGTGTTTCGCTATCCTTTTAATACACTGTTGACTTTTCAACATAAGAAAATAATTAACATCCCCCAAATGTCTAAGCATCCTGGCTCAAAAACATCAAGCAGTACATGCAAAAGCAAAGTTTCAAGTACTGAGGAGCAGATTGATACAATAAAATATTTGGAAAGAAACAAGAGAATGTGCCATCCCCTGAGCAATAACTATAAAGGGATCCACATTGAGGAGACAATCTGAAAAAAGTCTATGGCTGATATAACTTTAAGTGCTGAAAAGTCACAAAGAACACAGCCTGAAACTGAAGGAACTGAAGGCTAAACACCAAAATAAGCATGAGCAACCTTCTTGACAATGAGAAAGCACTCTCAATATACAATGACCTTCAATGTGAATCACCAAATCCATGTAGAAATGGCTCCCTTTCATGCTAGTTATGGTGGACTTAATGCTTCCAACTATCACTTTATCTGTCTCACAAAGTTCACAAATTCAGGGACTACTGCTATACATTTTAAAGAAGATGAAAAGGGATACTTTGTAACTGAATAATAGTATGTCTAAGAAATCTTTTCTTCTTTAAAAGTGAATGCTACATAGAGTTTTATATAAAGTTAGGAAGCAAAATGCTTGAAATGTTACAGTGCATGGATTATGAAATTAAAGGTCAAAAATACCACTGATGTTGTTTGAGATGTTTTGAAATATGGTTCTTCTTTCCTATATTCAGATATTCATCTTATGCAGTCAAGCAAATGGAATCAGCAAAGGTGCCATTTTACCTACCAAGGGTAGCTTAATTTTAAAGTTTTTTTATATTACTATTAGCTCAGAAAATAGCAAAATGAAAAGGTATAGCAGAAAGCAAAGGATTCCCGACTCAAAAACAGATCCATTCGCAAAGGGTGGAAGCCATGTTGACTCAGTGTATTTGAGCACAAAGTGTCAACAATCATTAGCTGTTTGATAACTGTATTGACTCACCACTGTCCCCTATGACACACACCGCAGGGGACATATATTCTACAAAATTAACACAGGTGAGTCACAAAACAAACAAAAAGACAGCAGCAAAAATAACCTTCAAGAAGCCAGATTTGCTACAATATATTATATAAAACATTCAAGTTTAAATGAAGAAACTACAAGAACTGCAAAGAAACAGGAAAGTGAAAGAGTTAACTCTCAGGTTGATAAGGAGTCCAGGGCCCTTGAGGAAGAGAAAGGGGTCTGGGGCTCTCAAGGAGGAGAAAAGGCCAAATCATTTTTTCTACATTCTTTCATCTTAATCATATAAAACATTTTTTTCTTTAACCCCAGAGCTACGCATCACACAACAAAACAACTCATCTTGCTCATGGATATGTTTTTCCTTAAACTCTGTACTAATGATTACATCAGTTCAGTTCAGTTCAGCCGCTCAGTCGTGTCTGACTCTTTGCGACCTCATGAATCGCAGCACGCCAGGCCTCCCTATCCATCACCATCTCCTGGAGTTCACTCAGACCCACGTCCATCGAGTCCGTGATGCCATCCAGCCATCTCATCCTCGGTTGTCCCCTTCTCCTCCTGCCCCCAATCCCTCCCAGCANGATCAACCCTGGGATTTCTTTGGAAGGAATGATGCTAAAGCTGAAACTCCAGTACTTTGGCCACCTCATGCGAAGAGTTGACTCATTGGAAAAGACTCTGATGCTGGGAGGGATTAGGGTCAGGAGGAGAAGGGGACGACCGAGGATGAGATGGCTGGATGGCATCACGGACTCAACGGACTTGAGTCTGAGTGAACTCCAGGAGATGGTGATGCATAGGGAGGCCTGGCGTGCTGCGATTCATGGGGTCGCAAAGAGTCGGACACGACTGAGCGACTGAACTGAACTGAACTGAAAGGAGTAAACTTGGAACTCTGACAAGTCTCCAGACTCCTTAAACTGCCATGTGATGACAGTACTATGAACCAAGTGAAAGCATAAAGTGTCTCTTAAGAGATTTTCTCTGCAAAATACATGCAATTTAACATCCAAAGGTTTTTAATTTTCCGTGGCATTATTAAATAGCAGCCTTCTCTCCAGGTACTTTGCTATCTAAACAGGACACAGCAGCAGAAACAACCCACCAACCTCAGGACAGTGGTGTCCTAAGACTGCAGTACCAGCCTGAGACTTTAGCCACCTTTGATTTTAAAGCCATCATTCTAAAATTTCAACAAGTACAGTGGGTGATTAAAGATCACCCGTTATGGCTCACTCCTAATAAATTTTCATCATTATATGCATTTTGAACATTGAAATCTATTTTTGCTTCAGTTGCTAAGTTGTGTCTGACTCTTTGCAGCCCCATGGACTGCAGCACACCAGGTTACCCTGTCCTTTACTATCTCTCAGAGTTTGCTCAAATTCATGTCCATTGAGTTGCTGATGCAATCTAACCATCTCATCCTCTGCTGTCCCCTTCTCTTGCCTTCGATCTTTCTCAGCATCAGGATCTTTTCCAATAAGCTGGCTCTTCGCATCATGTGGCCAAAGTTTTGGAGCATCAGCTTTAGCATCAGTCCTTCCATTGAATATTCAAGGTTGTTTGCCTTTAGGATTGACTGGTTTGATCTCTCTGCAGTCCAGAGTACTCTCAAGAGTCTATATTCCAATAAGAAATTTAACCAGAAATTCTATACCATTAGAAGGGAAATGGTGCTGAGTGTCAACAGCAGTTCTGACCTCAATTTCATTAAGCCACACACCTGAGTCCCTACTAGGTCAAGGGCCAACTAAATTCTTCAATCAAAAACAAAAAAACATTTAAGGAACATTTATGCTTTAACTGCTGTAAGGTAACTTTCAGGAAACTATCTTAACACCAAAACAAACACAAAGAAGTCCTACCAAATAGGATTTTTTAGAGGCTATGAAATGTCATCTCTAGAGTCAGAAGTTGGTAGTTGTGCTAAGGACATTTTTCCTCCTTAAAAAGAAGTTTCTTATACAATAGGTTTCATTACAGGAATGTATTGATTGAAACTAGTTTCACTGCCACTAATGTTCTGCTTAATTTTAAAGATAACATAATATTGAACAGAATAATGTGTTCTATTAATAACATTTTATTGAAACAGTAAACTGATTTATTGCAATTGTTTGTCCAAATAAGCACCCAGATCATTTGCCATAAATCTTCCTGAGTTTAAACAGAAGGCCAAGATGCAACTTGATAAAAATAAAAAGTTATCATAAAACATAATGAAAAATCCAATTTGAAAATTTAACAGTGCACTGCCCTGCTTCATGCTTTGTTTAGGGTCTGAAGCTTGCAATGAAGATGAAAGAGCTGCTCTAGGTTACTTAAAATGGCTATTGCGAGTCTTCATTTGGGAAAAACTATAAAAATAATTAAACTCTGTTAGAGGAAGTCTGGCCATTTAGCTTTGGAGCCAATTCACTCTCATCTCATTGCTCCTACACTTTAAAACAGCTTATTTTTTACTTAAAGATACTTTTTAACTTGAACTTTATTCTGTGGGGGTGAAAGAGGGCAGAACTTAACAGGCTTGTTTTCACAAACTAAAATATTTGCCCTGGAGCTTTAAGTTTGCCATGAGTCTACTCAAACCCATTCTGGACGGTGTACGTACACCAGCTATCCAGCAGAAGACATGTGAGAGGGCATCATCAGGGCGCGTCTCTAAGAAGAGTGACCACACACCACTTGGAAGGCAGCACTTGGGTGTCATAGTCAAGAGAGAAGGCTGTGTTCTACTACATATCCTATATAAACTTAATCCTTTATCTGTAGTTGATTTCTTTCATGTAAAAAGTTATTAAAGATCTCCTCTATATTTTTTACCATTTAAAAAAACTCTTTGTTTTCTAAATTTATGTATGGCATTCTGGGTATTAGAAAGCTTAACTTGTCCTGTAATCTTTGAAGTTAATTTTGAAAAAGAGAAGTTATTTTAACTATTTTCAAGAGATAGCAATATTTGCAACACAAATGTAAAAGTAGGATTATAGAAACTGCAATATACTGACTTCAGTAGAGATTTAAGAGTTCTATACTTAAATCACCAGAATTTATTAACCAAAATACAACAGTGCAATTACATATCCCAGCTTACAGAATAACTGCCACCTGGGTCAATCCTTCATCTCCTGTATAACATATCATAATTCATTAAACAGTCCCTTATCGATGGAAGCTTAGATATTGTGCTGACCACTGAGGCATGGCTTACTTCACCCTCCATTTATTGTTAAATGTGAGAAGCTACAGATTCCCTTCTATTAGTCAGGGCTCTGGATGTCAATTAGGTTCTGCTTATTTCACATGATTTTGTCTCTGCTGGCAAAGACAATGATGAAGACATGAGAATTCTCTCCAGCAGTAACAAAATAGGGAAATTTTTCAGTCTTTCGAGGGTAAGAAGCACCAGTGGCAGCAGCAGAAGCACCAATGACTGGTTGACCTGCCTCTCTAACCCCTTGGTCTCATTGGTAAAAGTCTATTCTGTGGTTTCCTGGGGGTCCAGAGACCACTGCAGTGGACACAATGTTTCTGATTCCAGCATAGCTCCAGGGATAGTCTCAGAGGGTCACGCTCCAAGTATTTTCAGTTCAGTTCAGTAGCTCAGTCATGTCCGACTCTTTGCGACCCCATGAATCACAGCATGCCAGGCCTCCCTGTCCATCACCAACTCCCGGAGTTCACTCAGACACGTCCATCGGGTCAGTGATGCCATCCAGCCATCTCATCCTCAGTCGTCCCCTTCTCCTCCTGCCCCCAATCCCTCCCAGCATCAGAGTCTTTTCCAATGAGTCAACTCTTCGCATGAGGTGGCCAAAGTACTGGAGTTTCAGCTTGAGCATCATTCCCTCCAAAGAAATCCCAGGGTTGATCTCCTTCAGAATGGACTGGTTGGATCTCCTTGTAGTCCAAGGGACTCTCAAGAGTCTTCTCCAACACCACAGTTCAAAAGCATCAATTCTTTGGTGCTCAGCTTTCTTCACAGTCCAACTCTCATATCCATACATGACCACTGGGAAAACCATAGCCTTGACTAGATGGACTTTTGTTGGCAAAGTAATGTCTCTGCTTTTCAATATGCTGTCTAGGTTGGTCATAACTTTTCTTCCAAGGAGTAACAGTCTTTTAATTTCATGGCTGCAGTCACCATCTGCAGTGATTTTGGACCCCCCCCAAAATAAAGTCTGACACTGTATATTAGTTCTATACTATTCTGAAGTCATCACCAGAAGTCCAACATAAACCTACTTCTTAAGCCTTTTCAAAGCTTTTATTCCTAGTATAAAATTCCTTCTTGCTTAAAATATCTTAAGTGGTTTCTGTTTCCCATACAGAACTCTGAATAAGTCTTTTGCAATTACAGACAGAGGATTCATTTTTTTCTAAATTAAAGATATAAGTTACATACAGTAAGACTCACTCTTAAGCCTACAGTTCTTCAAGTTTTAAGAAATGAGTACAGTTGGGTAATCACTACAATAACCAAGAAAGTTCCGTCATACCAAAAAAACTTCTTGTGCTTTGTAGTCAGCCCTACAAATTCTTGAATTGTTTCTGTTTCCTCTTCAGAATGTCATACAAATGGACTCAAAGTTTGAGTCTGGCTTCTTTCACTTAGCACGATGCATTGGAGATTCATGTCTGTAGCGTGTTCATCAGCACTTTGCTCTNCTGCAGTGATTTTGGACCCCCCCCAAAATAAAGTCTGACACTGTATATTAGTTCTATACTATTCTGAAGTCATCACCAGAAGTCCAACATAAACCTACTTCTTAAGCCTTTTCAAAGCTTTTATTCCTAGTATAAAATTCCTTCTTGCTTAAAATATCTTAAGTGGTTTCTGTTTCCCATACAGAACTCTGAATAAGTCTTTTGCAATTACAGACAGAGGATTCATTTTTTTCTAAATTAAAGATATAAGTTACATACAGTAAGACTCACTCTTAAGCCTACAGTTCTTCAAGTTTTAAGAAATGAGTACAGTTGGGTAATCACTACAATAACCAAGAAAGTTCCGTCATACCAAAAAAACTTCTTGTGCTTTGTAGTCAGCCCTACAAATTCTTGAATTGTTTCTGTTTCCTCTTCAGAATGTCATACAAATGGACTCAAAGTTTGAGTCTGGCTTCTTTCACTTAGCACGATGCATTGGAGATTCATGTCTGTAGCGTGTTCATCAGCACTTTGCTCTTTTTTTTTTTGCTGAGAAAAGCCATGTGGATTGTCTTCAGTTTTTAATAAATTGTAAACATTCAATGATGCTAAAGCTGAAACTCCAGTACTTAGGCCACCTCATGCCAAGAGTTGACTCATTGGAAAAGACTCTGATGCTGGAGGGGATTGGGGGCAGGAGGAGAAGGGGACGACAGAGGATGAGATGGTTGGATGGCATCACCGACTCGATGGATGTGAGTCTGAGTGAACTCCGGGAGTTGGTGATGGACAGGGAGGCCTGGTGTGCTGCAGTTCATGGGGTCACAGAGAGTCGGACATGACTGAGCGACTGAATTGAACTGAACTGAACTGAACTGAAACATTCAAACATAAGTTTTCATGTGAATATAGATTTTCGTTTCAATTGGGTAAAAATCTAGGAGGTAATCCTGGTGAAAACTGGAACTAAACCAGGGTAGGAACAATGAAGGTGGTAAGCAGTGGTAGTAATTGGGATATATTTAGAATGGGTTGCAAGTGGTGATGGACTGGATGTGGGGTGAGAGGAAAAGAGAAATGTGAATTATGACTTCAAATATTTTTTCCCCCCTGAGAAACAGAAGGAACAGGAATGCCATTTACTGAGCTACACAAATGAGAGAATTACAGATTTGGAAGGGAAACTGAGAATTTAATTTTGTGCTGTGTAGTGCTTAGTTGCTCAGTTGTGTCCGACTCTTTGCAATCCCATGGACTATAGCCTGCCAGATTCCTCTATCCATGGGGATTCTCCAGGCAAGGATACTGGAGTGGGTTGCCATGCTCCCCTCCAGGGGATCTTCCTAACCCAGGGATGGAACCCAGATCTCCTGCACTGCAGGCAGATTCTTTACCGTCTGAGCCACCAGGGAAGCCCAATCACACTAATTTTGAGACGATTGTGTACAGACCCAGTATATGTTTGCTGTTAGCTTCATTAGATTGCAACCCTTAAATACAGATCTAAATCTTTTAAAATCTTTAGATACAGACTATAGGGTAAATCTATATCTTTTACTGACACAGAATTTCCCACAATACTAAGAATGGATTAGAAGATTTGAGGGTGTTTTTAAGCCCTAGGGCTTCCCTGGTGGCTCAGATAGTAAAGAATCTGTCCGCAATGTAGAAGACCTGGGTTCATCCCTGGGTCCAGAAGATTCCCTGGAGAAGGGCATGGCAACCCACTCCAGTATTCTTGCCTGGAGAATTCCAGGGACAGAGGAGCCTGGTGGGCTACAGTCCATGGGGTTGGAAAGAGTCAGATATGACTGAGTGACTAACACTTTCACACCTAGAATTCTGCAGCGAGAATCAGGCTGTCACAAGTATAAATTTACAAGTGCCCTAAGCTTCCTGCATCCCACAAATGGCTTCTTAAAGGGTTCCTATATTAGGTGAAAATGGCATTACTCTGTGACAGTTTCAAACAAGCATTTTCAAAGTAAAGAAATAACGTCTTCTTGAGAACATGAAGCAATTTCATGGTTAGGGGCTTTTTTACGTTGAATTTTCCATTTTTTGTTTCCAGCAACTATTACTATACCTCTATCCTCTTTTTGTTCAGAACAAACAACTTTATCTCCTTAGATCTTAGTGTGGCATGATCTCAAATGACAGCATCATTTTAATTGAGCTCCAAGGCTAGAAATAATGTTTTAGCTTTGATGTTGCCCCTATAATCAGAAAATATCCCAAAGAGCTCAACCAATGGCTACCTGTTATCCTTCCACAGTGAAGACAGTGCTTAACCCCCATTACTTTTCCTTGAATGGATCTGCTGCCCCAGGCAATAGAGACTAAAGCAGTTAAGTCCCTTTGTGACCCAAGCTAACATTCTAGCACAATGTCTTTAAAGATAGCTTTAGTTTTTCAACAACAGGCAAAATTATGACAGTAATTCTGACGTTTCCCAGATTTTTGGACTCTACTCACCATGTGTACTTCCTTCGCCTCTTTTCCCAGGTATTCCATGCTAAGCTTTTTTTCCTATTCTTTTCAATGCCTGAGACCTCTTCATGACTATTCATATTTTAGTTGCCCTAGTTTTTATGACTAACAATTTCTAAATAAAGACTCTACCAGTTAGTAAACGTGTAAGAGAAAGAGAAATCCATTCGCGGTTTCTCTTCCTTGTGTGAGGCTTCTGGAGGAACCCAGGCTGAGGCTGTGGCAGCACTGCTGCACTGCCACCAGGACTCCAGCTCCTTCCAGACTGGGGTCAGCATGGACTTGTTACCTTCTATTCACAAAATGGCTGTTCAACCTCCAACACCAAGTCAGCATTCTACAGAGCAAAACTTCTCAACCTGACCTCTTGACATCTGGACAAGATGATTCTTTGTTGTGGGAGACTGTCCTGTCTACTACAGGATGTTTACCAATATCCACGGCCTCCACCTACTAGACACTACTAGCAACTGTCAGTTATAACAACCAAAGATGTTTCCAGATGCTCAAATTTCCCCTGGGGGTCAAAATCACTCCTGGTTGAGACCTGCTACCATAGGGAAAAGAGACTGGACACAGGATAAAAAGAGGCATAAAAAAAGAGTGCATCACAATGAAGCAAACTATAAGCAAAGCGAAAAGGCAGCCTTCAGAATGGAAGAAAATAATAACAAATGAAACAAATGACAAAGAATTAATCTCCAAAATACACAAGGTCATAAGCTCAATACCAGAAAAATGAACAACCCAATCAAAAGAGTGGGCCAAAGAACTAAACAGACATTTCTCCAAAGAAGACATATAGATGACTAATAAACACATGAAAAGATGCTCAACATCACTTATTATTGAAGTGAAGTGAAATTCGCTCAGTCATGTCCAACTCTTTGTGAACCCATGGACTTTGTGACAGTACATGGAATTCTCCAGGCCAGAAGGCCAGAATACTAGAGTGGGTAGCCATTCCCTTCTTCAGGAGATCTTTCCAACCAAGGGATCAAACTCAGGTCTCCTGCAATGCAGGCAGATATGACACCAGGGAAGCCCAAGAATGCTGGGGTGGGTAGCCTATCCCTGCTCCAGGTATCGAACCGGGTCTCCCGCAATGCAGGCAAATTCTTTACCATCTGAGTTACAGAAATGCAAATCAAAACCACAATGTGGTATCATCTCACGCCAGTCAGAATGGCTGCAATCAAAAAGTCTACAAACAATTAGTGCTGGAGAGGGTGTGGAGAAAAGCGAAACGTCTTACACTGTTGGTGGGAATGCAAACTGTACAGCCGCTATGGAGAACAGTGTGGAGATTCCTTAAAAAACTGGAAGTAGAACTGCCCTATGACCCAGCAATCCCACTGCTGGGCATACACACCGAGGAAACCAGAATTGACAGAGACACATGTACCCCAATGTTCATCGCAGCACTGTTTACAATAGCCAGGACATGGAAGCAACCTAGATGTCCATCAGCAGATGAATGGCTAAGAAAGCTGTGGTACACACATACAAGAGAATAATTCTGAGCCATAAAAAGGATCACATTTGAGTCCGTTTTAATGAGGTGGATGAAACTGGAGTCTATTATACAAAGTGAGGTAAGTCAGAAAGAGAAACACCAATACAGTGTATTAACGCATATATATGGAATTTAGAAAGACAGTAATGATGACCCTATATGCAAGGCAGCAAAAGAGACACAGATGTAAAGAACAGACTTTTGGACTCTGTGGTAGAAGGCAAAGTGGGAAGATATGAGAGAATAGCACTGAAACGTGTATATTACCATATGTAAAACAGATAACCAGTCCAAGTTCAATGCAATGAACCGGGCATTCAAAGCCAGTGCTCTGGGACAAGCCAGAGGGATAGGGTGGGGAGGGAGGTAGGAAGGGGGTTCAGGATGGGGGACACATGTGTACCCATGGCTGCTTCATGTCGATGTATGGCAAAACCCACAACATTGTAAAGTAATTATCCTCCAATTAAAATAAACAATTTTTTTTTTTAAAGAGTGTAGCAGACAGTGGAGCCTGCTTTACTTTCACCCATCCCTACTCCCTGGCCCTCTTAAGGGAATTTCTTAGAGGGAAATTGTTGTGTCCCATGACACAACTTCTATTTACATCTCACTGGCCAGAACTGGATCCCAGGACCACCCCACTGCAAAAGAGGCTGGGTAGTGCAGATTTTATCCAGAGACACTGTTACTCTCAACAAAACGGGCATTCATTTAAGAAGGAATAAAGACTAATAGGTAATAGGTGGGCAACTAACATTCTCTATGAGAGAAAATGTTTCAGTAGTTTATTTTCAAGATAATTTTGTGCAAACTGACATTCTTGAGTATATCCTTGCAAAGTATATCCTTTAAAATCCCAATTTTAAAAAAAAAAGTTTACCCTGATTTGTATCTTACAAAAGACTTATTCTTTTTTCTCCCTTAAGAATCAGTCATTCTTTCTAGCTTTTATGTATTATTTGTCTTGCTTCTGGGAATAAATTAGGTTTCAAGGCTCTATTCATTTCTTTTTCTCCAATTTTTCCTTCTTTCTGTTTTAAAAACTGAATAATTTCTATTGAAAATTTAGGTTTAACTTTTTTTTTTTTCTTCTGTCACTCCATTATGTTAAGGAGCCACCCAATGAACTTGAATTTCAGACACTGTATTGTTTGGTTCCAAATTTTTCATTTGGTTGTTTTTAATAGTTTCTATTTCTCTGCTGAGACCTGTTATCCATTCAAAGTGTTTACATTTGTGCCATGGAGAATTGCTATAGAAGCTGCTTCAAAGTCTCTTCCTGATAATTTCAAAATCTGGGTCACTTTAGGGTTGGCATCTATTGTCTTTTCCCTTGAGAACTGGTTATAATTTCCTGGGGTTTTGTAGGTAGCGTAATTTTGAATTATACCCTGGACGTTTTAAATGTTATGCTGTTTTGACTATCAATCCTTTGCCCTTTTATAATTTGTAGAGAATCTGTTTTAACAGGCAGTCAGGTCAGTTAGATTCAGACAAGTTCTTTCTCGCCTCCCCGAGGAGTCGTTCTAATTGAACTCCAGTTCTTAAAGACCGTGGTATGCTGCTGCAGGTCTGTGTGACACACACACAAACTAGCACTCACGCTGTTTATTCACAAAATGAGGGCACACCCTACCCAGATTTCCCCCAATGTTTTCATCACAGAGGTAAATTTTCCTGGGTTATTTGGCAAGAAAGACAGGGTTTCTTTTGTAGTACTTCTACTATAACTGCAACTTTGCAACTGGGTCTTAGGAGCAAAGCTGAGAAAGGTAGGAAAAACATAAAGA
Organism: Oreotragus oreotragus; assembly: GCA_006410675.1. Classification (NCBI taxonomy): domain Eukaryota; kingdom Metazoa; phylum Chordata; class Mammalia; order Artiodactyla; family Bovidae; genus Oreotragus; species Oreotragus oreotragus. Next base: position 28,135 of record SJYX01000913.1, read on the forward strand.
TTCTCCCTCAAACTATTTAAATGAGGACCCATCTTCTTGATTTCTCTGGATAGAAAAACGAGGTTTGTATCAGTTTTAACTGCCAGAGCCACTGTTGTCCATTTCTACAACTGGGGGAAAAACCACAGGGAAAAAAGGAACAAAACAAAATAAAACACTAGGAAATTCACCCACAAATTGGTTGCCCCCTCCAGGTTTTAATTTAACTCACCCTTGAACTGGTTGCCCCTTCAGGTTTTAACTTCCCACCACCAACTGTCTGATTTTGATTCCTTAAATAATTACTTTTGTATTTTTGTCCAGTGTTTAGTTCTAATAGTGTGCTTTCCTCAATGTGGCAGGAGTATAAACTTTCTAAAATGTCTTTTATGAGTCTCAGAAGTAGAAGCTTCTATGAAAGTCAGAGGAACCAGCTGCACAAATCATAAAATCTTAATACAAACAAAAAATAAGGAGAAATTAAATTCCTTCCTAAATCAAAAGTGTTAAAATAATCAGGATTAAAAAGAATTTTTCATGGCCAAGTGTCTGAACTTATAAAGTCAGACTGTCAGTGGGTAAAACTGACGAAAGAGACAAAAATACTTCTATTATTCTTTTTTTTGAAGCAACATTTTGGAAGAGGGAGTAAGGGAATAAGGGGACAAGCTTAATAGGAAGCAAGGGATTTTAATACTGGAAAGTCAAAGCATCGACCGGGAATCCTAGAATGGCTTCCTCATATCTGAACGTCTTATGGTGTCACATCCAGTATGTGAGTCCAGGTTAGATGCACATAGTGCTTGAACAGATCTGAATATCTAACTCTAGACAGAGGATTTTTCTCCTAAAACCTTGCCAAGGTAATGAATGCTCTCTTGAGCCTCCTGGTATAGTTAAAGCTGGATGAAATATATATTATAATCCTTCTTGGAATTAGAAACAACATCAATGAGTACAGAAAAATAAAGATGGTACTTCAGAGAAAATTGTTGAGCTTGTCTCAGTCTGCAAATGTTAATGCTGGAATTCGAATATAGAATCTAGTACAAACTATTTACTATATGAGTATTGGCTATAACTGTTATTAAAACAGGTATGAATTTAATAAAGTGGGAAAGTGGGAAAAGAATGAATTTTAGAGTCATTTGATAACGTGTCCAACACTAACTGTGTAACTTTGGGCAAATTACTTAACCTTAGAAAAGCTTTTTCATCATTTGTGAAAAGGAGTAGATAATAATTACTTACAACATTTTGAGGATTAATAAAAGATAGTGTTTATAAAATAAATTACACACAAATGATCAATAAATAACAGCCACTGTTCTTATCACCATCATCCAACTTCTCCTGAAACAATAAGGAATTCTCCTGCCTTCTGTAGATGTTATACATTTTACTTTGAGTAAAGAGAAACCAGAGAAAAGTAAATTTAATTTCACTGAAAACCACTAGATAAGGGAGAACTTTCTTATAGTCCAAGAAAGGAAAAACAGGAGAAAGGTGCATTTAAGGAAATCCTCTGAACAAAAGTTCACAAAAAGATGATCAGAACTACCAACGAAGCAGTTTCATCATATGTGCACTGTTCACTTTAAGAGCTGTCACTTCATGTTGTTGTTTCGCTAAAGTATCAGTGACTCTTCGATACTGGGATAGATTTTTATTTGACACATATAAAAATAAAACCAGGGCTTTGATTAAAGTTGGTGGATTGAACAGTAAAGGAATGGCAGGAGAGGAATATAGAAAAGTGTAGGCACACTGGGATAGAAATATTAGAAAATACCAATAAAACTTTGGATGTTGAAAGTAATAGATGGATGATTCAGTAACTGATTGAGCCAAACAAAGCCAAACCTAATTCAAAAGTAGGCTGATTGGTATTAGTTCAGGCATGAGAAACACTGGGTATTACTAAAAATATCAAGTTATAGGAAGTAAAATGAAAAATAAAGACATGTCTGATCCCTACTACCAATTTCACTCCTCAGACATAAACTTTCTGCTCTATTTATGACTTCAGTTATTCAATCAAACTTTAAACTCCACAACTTTACATTACATGTGTAGACCTCTATTTCTTGAATCACAGTTACATGTTAAGTAAGATACAGTATATTCCTCACCATGAAAGATATACAATTCAGCTCACTTATACTACACCCTTTATAAAGTTTTCCTTCAGTTCAGTTCAGCTCAGGTGCTCGGTCGTGTCTGACTCTTTGGGACCCCATGGACTGCAGCAGGCCAGGCCTCCCTGTCCATCATCAACTCCCAAAGTTTACTCAAACTAATGTCCATTCAGTCGGTGATGCCATTCAACCATCTCATCCTCTGTCATCCCCTTCTCCTTCTGCCTTCAATCTTTCCCAGCATCAGGGGCTTTTCAAATGAGTCAGTTCTTCCCATCAGGTGGCCAAAGTATTGGAGTTTCAGCTTCAGCATCAGTCCTTCCAATGAATATTCAGGACTGATTTCCTTTAGGATGGACTGGTTGGATCTTCTTGCAGTCCAAGGGACTCTCAAGAGTCTTCTCCAACACCACAGTTCAAAAGCATCAGTTCTTTGGTGCTCAGCTTTGTTAGTCCAACTCTCACATCTATACATGACCACTGGAAACACCATAGCCTTGACTAGATGGACCTTTGCTGGCAAAGTAATGTCTCTGCTTTTTAATATGCTGTCTGGGTTGGTCATAACTTTTCTTCCAAGGAGTAAAGAAAAGTGAAGTTGCTCAGTCGTGTCTGACTTTTTGAGACCCATGAACCGCAGCATGCCAGGCCTTCCTGTCCATCACTAACTCCTGCAGTTTACCCAAACTCATATCCATTGAGTTGGTGATGCCATCCAACCATTTCATCCTCTGTAGTCCCCTTCTCCTCCTGCCCTCAATCTTTCCCAGCATCAGGGTCTTTTCAAATGGGTCAGCTCTTCACATCAGGTGGCCAAAGTACTGGAGTTTCAGCTTCAACATCAGTCCTTCCAATGAACACCTATGAAATCAGATTGCTTATATTCTTTGTAGCCAAAGATGGAGAAGCTCTATACAGTCAGGAAAAACAAGACCGAGAGCTNTGGCAAAGTAATGTCTCTGCTTTTTAATATGCTGTCTGGGTTGGTCATAACTTTTCTTCCAAGGAGTAAAGAAAAGTGAAGTTGCTCAGTCGTGTCTGACTTTTTGAGACCCATGAACCGCAGCATGCCAGGCCTTCCTGTCCATCACTAACTCCTGCAGTTTACCCAAACTCATATCCATTGAGTTGGTGATGCCATCCAACCATTTCATCCTCTGTAGTCCCCTTCTCCTCCTGCCCTCAATCTTTCCCAGCATCAGGGTCTTTTCAAATGGGTCAGCTCTTCACATCAGGTGGCCAAAGTACTGGAGTTTCAGCTTCAACATCAGTCCTTCCAATGAACACCTATGAAATCAGATTGCTTATATTCTTTGTAGCCAAAGATGGAGAAGCTCTATACAGTCAGGAAAAACAAGACCGAGAGCTGACTGTGGCTCAGACCACGAACTCCTTATTGCCAAATTCAGACTTAAATTGAAGAAAGTGGGGAAAACCACTAGACCATTCAGGTATGACCTAAATCAAATCCCTTATGACTATACGGTGGAAGTTACAAATAGATTTAAGGGACTAGATCTGACAGAGTGCCTGATGAACTATGGAATGAGGTTCGTGACATTGTACAGGAGACAGGATCAAGACCATCCCCAAGAAAAAGGAAGCAGAAAAGCAAAATGGCTGTCTGGGGAGGCCTTACAAATAGCTGTAAAAAGAAAAGAAGCGAAAAGCCAAGGAGAAAAGGAAAGATATGAGCATCTGAATGCAGAGTTCCAGAGAATAGCAAGGAGAGATAAGAAAGCCTTCGTCAGCGATCAATGCAAAGAAATAGAGGAAAACAATAGAATGGGAAAGACCAGAGATTTCTTCAAGAAAATTAGAGATACCAAGGGAACATTTCATGCAAAGATGGGCTCGATAAAGGACAGAAATGGTAGGGACCTGACAGAAGCAGACGATATTAAGAAGAGGTGGCAAGAATACACAGAAGAACTGTACAAAAAAGATCTTCATGACCCAGATAATCATGATGGTGTGATCACTCACACTCACCTAGAGCCAGACATCCTGGAATGTGAAGTCAAGTGGGCCTTAGGAAGCATCACTATGAAGACAGTTAGTGGAGGTGATGGAATTCCAGTTGAGCTATTTCAAATCCTGAAAGATGATGCTGTCAAAGTGCTGCATTCAATATTCCAGCAAATTTGGAAAACTCAACAGTGGCCACAGGACTGGAAAGGGTCAGTTTTCATTCCAATCTCAAAGAAAGGCAACCCAAAGAATGTTCAAGCTACCACACAATTGCACTCATCTCACACACTAGTAAAATAAGCTCAAAATTCTCCAAGCCAGGCTTCAGCAATATGTGAACTATGAACTTCCAGATGTTCAAGCTGGTTTTAGAAAGGGCAAAGTAACGAGGGATCAAATTGCCAACATTTGCTGGATCATCGAAAAAGCAAGAGAGTTAAATATATTACAGGAGTAAAGATAAAACTGAATCAGAGCTGGAGAATTTGTTCTGACCCCAATGAGACCAGGCAACTAGAACTTTAAAGGAAAATCATGCACTTTAAAAAAAAAAAAAAGCTTTAAAAACGTGCATATACTCTAAGCTTAAAACTTCTCCTATTCTGCTGTTCAGGGAAACACTGCTTTGGGAAAAATTCCTGATGTTCTTCCTACTCGCTACAAATAAATATAAACTCTTCCTTCTCCTGATGTCTGGCTTCATTTTGTTTACTGGCTTGAGAACACCAAGAGGTGAACCCAGTTTTCAGGTAACAAGTACATCTGGTGTGACTTCACTTCAGCAAAATTCTTTTAAGGTTGTACATGATTTTCTCCAAACTTCACACTATGTACCTTCTCCCTTTGTAGAGTCTGCTCTGTATCCTTTCACTGCAATAAATCTTAGCTGTGATTATGACCATATGTGGAGTCTAGCACATCCTCCTGATCCCAAGCAGGGTCCTGTGGGGTTCCTTGGCATGGGGGCCTTTTTATCCCCCATTTCTTACAGCCAAGACTCCAGTTTCCATGACCTGAGTTCCAAGGGGGAAAACAGAACTCCTACAAAGGAGGAACAGACAGGAAACTACCTGAAGCAGGATAAAGGGACCACAGATGTTCATTGAAATTAGGAGACCCACCACCTAGGATCCTGTGCACACTCTAATCTTGTCAGCAACCCCACCCTTTTGAAACTGTGCAGAAGAAAGAAGGGATGCAAAAGTATTATTGCCTTTACTCTTACCACATTCCCCTGCCTGACTATATAAGCTCTTCCTATTCACCAGGGAGGGGGGCTCAGTTTTTAAGGCATTAGCCTACTGTGTTCCCCTTTTGACTGGCAAAGTAATAAAGCTATCTCTTTTTATGTCACCTGAAACTCTGTCTCTAAGATTCAATTTGGCATCAGTGAACAGAGAAGCTGAGCTTTTGGCATCACAACTAGAACAGTGTTACTCCCAATGCCAATGAAAGGTCTTACTGATACACAGTAAAAGACAGGAACAACAGACAGAGGTTTCAGTGCTTAAAGAGTGCTGTGTTCAGAAAACACACAAGTTATCTTGTATTTCCTTCTAGCTTATTCTCTCAACATGTTGCCTTTATAAGTAGTGTATTTATATGTGACTGATTAAATAGCATCTCAATCACTTTTTAAAAAGCTATCAAAGTAACCAGGAAGATACCACACTCTAGAGAGTACAGTATTTATCAGAGCTTTTCTTTTAATGAATACTCTGCTTGAAATGAAATAAATTTACTTAGCAATACAGAAATCATTCATATGGTTTAGGAGATTACAATCATATAACAAAACCTGTCAAACACTGAACTCCAAATCCTAAATTAATCTGATTGCTCTAGTCTCAGAGATCTCCTGCTCAGTATTCTTAAGATTTAGCATCACAGAAGTTAGAGCTGGAAGGAACCTTAGATAACATCAGGTCTGTTCACATTTGATAAAAGAGACTTAATGTAACCCTCCTGCCGTACTTAGAATAGAATACCTTGCATTGTTTTCTTGTCCATCCAACTATTCATCGTCAATTCACTTCTTTCCTCTTCTACATCCCTTTGTATCCAGTAAGTCTCTTTAATCAGAGTTAAATCAGTAAAGCAGAAGTCTTGCATTTACTTTGGGTTTTTGGTGGCAAATGCTGTAAATTGTAAAATGCAGGATTGTACTAATTATACTTAATTTTGTCACTGCAAGTTTCATTGGGTTTGATTCATTATTATTCAATACTAAATTTTTACTAGTATAGTTGAAACATAGGCAATAACATCAAAGAATCTTTCTGAAAAGGACAGATCTTACTTAAGCTAATTAAGCCCAGCCATGGCTAGCTTATCTCTTTAAATAATCAGCTTATTGATTATGGGAACAAGGTATTAATCACCACTCCCAAATGGCACTACTTAATATGGTAGTCACTAGCCATGTGTGTCTAGAGAAATTACACTAATTAAAATTAACAGTTCAGTTTCATTATACACATTTCAGCAGTGGCCACAGGACTGGAAAAAGTGTTTTCACTTCAATCCCAAAGAAAGGCAACGCCAAAGAAATGTTCAAACTACCGCACAATTACACTCATCTCACACGCTAGCAGAAGTAATGCTTAAAATTCTCCAGGCCAGGCTTCAACAGTACGAGAACCGTGAACTTCCAGATGTTCAAGCTGGATTTAGAAAAGGCAGAGGAACCAGAGATCAAATTGCCAACATCCGCTGGATCACAAAAAAGGCAAGAGTTCCAGAGAAACATCTACTTCTGCTTTACTGACTATGCCAAAGCCTTTGACTGTCTGGATCACAACAAACTGTGGGAAATTCTTAAAGAGATGAAATACCAGAACACATTACCTGCCTCCTGAGAAATCTGTATGCAGGTCAAAAAACAACAGTTAGAACCAGACATGGAACAATGAACTGGTTCCAAATTGGGAAGGAAGTATGTCAAAGCTGTACTTGTCACCCTGCTTATTTAACTTCTATGCAGAGTACATCATGTAAAACGCCAGGCTGGATGAAGCACAAGCTGGAATTAAGATTGCTGGGTGAAATATCAATAACCACAGATATGCAGATGACACTATCCTTATGGCAGAAAGCAAAGGAGAACTAAAGAGCCTCTTGATGAAAATGAAAGAGGAGAGTGAAAAAGCTGGGTTAAAGCTCAACATTCAGAAAACTAAGCTCATGGCATCCAGTCCCATCACTTCATAGCAAATAGATGGGGAAATAGTAGAAACAGTGACAGACGTTATTTACTTGGGCTTCAAAATCACTGCAGATGGTGACTGCAGACATGAAATTAAAAGATGCTTGCTTCTTAGAAGGAAAGTTATGACCAACCTAGACAGCATATTAAAAACCAGAGACATTACTTTGCTGACAAAGGTCCATCTAGTCAAAGCTATGGTTTTTCCAGTAGTCATGTATGGATGTGAGAGTTAGACTATAAAGAAAACTGGGTGTGAAGAATTGATGCTTTTGAATTGTGGTGTTGGAGAAGACTCTTGAGGGTCCCTTGGACAGCTAGGAGATCCAACCAGTCAATCGTAAAAGAAATCAGTCCTGAATATTCATTGGAAGGACTGATGCTGCAGTTTAAACTCCCATACTTTGGCCACCTGATGTGAAGAACTGACTCCTTAGAAAAGACCCTGATGCTGGGAAAGATTGAGGGCAGAAGGAGAAGGGGACAGAGGATGAGATGGCTGGATGGCATCACTGACTCGATGGACATGAGTTTGAGCAAACTCTGAGAGTTGGTGATGGACAGGGAAGCCTAGAGTGCTGCAGTCCATGGGGTCACAAAGAGTTGGACACGATTGAACAACTGAACAGAACTGACCCACATCTCAAGTGCTCAACAGCCACACTCATTAGGTGTTACCATGTTGGAAAATGCATGCTAAGAACAGTTCCATCAGCGCAGACAGTTCCATGGGACAGAACTGCTCCAGCTGTTCTACTTGTTCTAGTAAATAGGGTACTTGGATTCACAACTCATTTCTCAGTCTCTGCTTGTTTTACTTATATTTCAGGATGTGTCTAGTCCAGAGGTTTTCTATCATGAAAAACAGTAAGCATATATTTAAGGTACATATAGAAATCATAGTTGTAAAAATAAACAACAGAATATTTAAAGTAGCCATGTCATAGGACTTTATAAAATTATTATTTCTATAAAAGATATAAGGTTGGTCATTAATTCTGAGATGGACAAAGGCTTTATTAGTCTAAAAAAATTTTTTTTAATTGTAAAAGTTATTTAGAAATTATCATTTGGGTGAAGGTGGCCAAAAGGGAAAAACCTGCCATTACAAGATTAGTAAGTTCTGAAGTTGTAATGTATAACATAATATGATTAACAATACCATACTATATATTTGAAAGTTACTAAGAGAGTAGGTGCTAAAATTTCTCATAATAAGCAAAAAAATGTAACTCTGTGAGGTGTTTCTTGGAAGGAATGATGCTAAAGCTGAAACTCCAGTACTTTGGCTGCCTCATGTGAAGAGTTGACTCATTGGAATAGACTCTGATGCTGGGAGGGATTGAGGGCAGGCGGAAAAGGGGATGACAGAGGATGAGATGGCTGGATGGCATCACCAATTCAATGGACGTGAGTGTGAATGAACTCCAAGAGTTGGTGATGGACAAGGAGGCCTGGCTTACTGTGATTCATGGAGTCGCAAAGAGTCGGACACGACTGAGCGACTGAACTGAACTGAACTGATGTGAGGTGATGATGGCTAACTAAACTTAATGTAGTAATCATTCTGTAACACATACATATATCAAATCATTATGCTGTACATTTTAAATTTATATTTCATGTCAGTACATCTGGAAAAAAGGAAAATGAGTAACAGAAAAAAAGGAAATAATATTAAATGATAAAAAAGTGTAAAAATAAAGTACATTAACACTCATATGCCCTTTACTCAGATTTACACACTGTTTACATTATACCCCATTTTCTTTATCATTCGTGCATTCACATATTTACACCCATACATATGTAATATTTTTATGAAGTATTTGAGAGTAACTTACATATATCATGACCATTTATCCCTAAATACTTCACTGAGCAGTTCTTAAAAACAGGAATTTTCTTATATGTGTAACTACAATACAGTTATCAATGTCACAAACTTTATCTAACCTATCGGCCACATAATTTTATCAGTTTTCCTAATAATATCCTTTGTACTATACTCCTCCCAACATGGTCAGTCATTGCATTTAACTTTCATATCTCTTAATTCATCTTTAATCTGAAAGACTGCCATCACTTTTGTCTTTTATGACATTTCCATTTTTGAAACATACAGTTCCTTCCCTCCTTTATTTAGAAGAAAATTTGGCATTTTGTGTTTGATGTTTCCTTGAGATTTAGATTCAGGTTGTGTGCTTTTGCGGAGAATACTGAATTGGTGATGTGTTCTCAGAGTTGAATACCTGGAGACATGATCTCTCCATGTGGTATAATTACTGTTTTCTTTTTCCTCCTTACAATTAATAAGCAGTCTTAGGGGAAACACTTACAGACCATGAAAATATCCTACTCCTCTTTATTGCTCTCTAGATTTAGCAGCCACTGATAACTCTTGCTTGATGCAACCCTTTCTATAATGATTTCATTAGCTCTCCTTCCACACTTATCAGTGGGCCTTGCAAAATTTTACTGTAAATAACAACCTTTCCTCCCCAACTACCCAAAGTATATAGGTATATATGTATCTGCCTATCTGTCTATTTCTGTCATTGAAATAGACTCATGAAAGTCTGTTCTTCCCATAAAAGTATAAAATTCATCAATTCATTACTGTTCTTAATTATTTAGTTAAAGTAAGTTCTTATTAAGTATGAGAGTTCCTATATTTAGGTTTCCCAAGTGGCTCAGTGGTAAAGAATCTGCCTACACTACAGGAGGCACTGGCGACGTGGGTTCGATCCTTGGGTGGGGAAGATCCCCTGGAGGAGGAAATGGCAACCCACTCCAGTATTCTTACTTGGAGACTCCCATGGAGAGAGGAGCCTGGCAGGCTACAGTCCATAGAGTTGCAAAGAGTTGGACACAACTAAAGCAACTGAGCATGCACCCATGCATATATGGTGATATTATTTAAAAATGAAGTAATGGCTGGTTTATTAACAGTCCCAAGCTGGCTAGAAATGTTAGGCCTGATGCCTGGCCATGAGGAAGTGTGGAAGAGGGAGAAGAGGGTAAGGGAGTCGGAGAAGGCTGGATGGTGGGGAAGTGTTCTCACACGGACATCAGACTCATGAAAGAAAAGTACCAGAATTAAAGCAGCCACAGGCTTTCCAACTACACCTGCTAGCCACAGATGGAAATGTCCTATTTTACATTTTGAAAAGTGGCTTCTATTTAAGTGAAACTGTGTGGCTAGTGATTTAAGCTTCTGTGCAAGAAAATCCCTGAGAAATGAAGATGCACAACCAAATGGGGTGAAAGTAAATATAAGAGAATGACAAAGTGGCAGCGAGAGCTGAACATGAAGAGCACCAGGATTACAGGGCAGTATGAAAACATGGTTACAGCTACTCTTGTGCTTCAGCACCTCCACAGCCAGATTTTTCCTCCCTAGGACTAAAACTGCAGTACTGCCATGCACCCTTCCCTCAACCATACAATTCCATCAGTGCTCAAACAGACTCAAGGACACGGCTGGGTGGAGGGGGAGGAAGGAAAGGGTAAGATGTATGGAGAGAGTAACATGGAAACTTACTATATGTAAAACAGACAGCCAATGGGAATTTGCTGTATGACTCAGGGAACTCAGAGGCTCTGTACTAACCTAGAGGGGTGGGATGGAGAGGGAGATGGGGGGGGAGGTTCAAGATGGAGGGGACATATGTATACCTATGGCTGATTCATGTTGATATTTGGCAGAAAATAACAAAATTCTGTAAAGCAATTATCCTTCAATTAAAAAGAAATGTAAAAAGAAAAAAAAGGTTAAAAAAAATTCTAAAGAAATGCAATTTTTCCAACGATTACTTTGGAGCTATAGAAAAGGGCAGACATCATTAAATAACTAATCCTGAATAAGAGAAATCATCTCAGGGAGTAAAAAAATGAGAAGACAACTGTTTCTGCATGTGCAAATTTAGAAGTAAGTTTTCTAGCTGGGTATGTTCAAGATGACAACAATAAAAATTGATTTTCAGTTTTACAGTATGGTGTGCTTTAGAGACAGAAAAAAAACAGAACTGTAGGGACATTTTGCTGGTGGAAGACGGGAAAACTGGGCTGCAGTCAGTGAGGAATACTCAGGAGAAATCTAAGAGTTTGTGAGGTACACATGTCACTCAACACAACAACCTGACTCATAAGGAGAGCTCACTAGTGGTAAAAAGAGAAAAGGGGGGAGAAAAATGCTGAGCAAAAGACAGGAAACATGAAGAAGAACTGAAGGATAAGAAAATAATAGAAAGAATGAAAAGTCTTAGGGTCTTACTTTTCTTTCAATCTACTTTCTCATTTTCCATCTGAGAAAATGAAGATGAGAGAAAATTAAATGACTGAATCAAGTTCACATAACTGAATAGGAAGAGCAAAAATCAGAACCCTAAACTCATTTCAACGAAGCAGCTGGAGTAAAACAAAAAGAGCACCGACCTTCAGATGACCAGGTCTGGGTTTAAGTCTTCACTACCACTGTCTCACTCTGTGGGCCTGGGCAAAGTCATGGCATTTCATGAACACTTTGAAAGAAACCCCTTGGTAGTCTAAGAAAAGTGAGTGGATAGAGATTTCTGGAGTAGAGACTAGGGTAGCATTAGCAGCTAGAAGTCAGTACTAAGTGGTCCCCAACGCTGAGCTCTAAATCTAAATGATAAGATATATAGAAACTAAGGTGAAGGTGAAGTCGCTCAGTCGTGTCCGACTCTTTGCGACCCCGTGGACTGTAACCTAGTAGGCTTCTCCGTCCATAGGATTCTCCAGGCAAGAATACTGGAGTGGATTGCCATTTCCTTCTCCAGGGGATCTTCCCGACCCAGGGATCAAACCCGGGTCTCCCACATTGGAGGCAGACGCTTTAACCTCTGAGCCACCAGGGAACTAAAGAGACCCTATTACCTCATTGTACATAAGAGACAAAATGCCATAGTATTGAAGATATTTTCAACAGGGTAAACATGGAAAAAGTTCACTTGCATTTTCTTCCCCAGTCTCTCTCCCTTCGAAAACCAACAACAAAGGTCTACAAGCAGTAAAGGGCTAGACTCTTAGTTCCTCTCCCTAATGTCGAGTTTTGAGAGTTCATCACATATTTTGGATATCAGATGTGACGTGCGATTTATAAATATTTTCCTAGAGTCTGTGATTTCTATTTTCATCCTCTCCATATTACTTTTAGAAGACTAGTTTTTACTTTTGATGAAGTGCAATTTATCAATTTTTCTTTCACAAATCATGCTTGTGGTATTGATTCTAAGACATTTTTCCTTAACTCAATGAGAAAAAAAAATTTTTTTAATGGTTTCTTCTAGAAGTTTTATAGCTTTGGGTTTTACATTTAAGCTTAGGTATAACATATAAGTAGGTCTAATTTTGGATGCTGTATTTTTTTTTTTGGTCTCCTATAGCTGCTTTTTTGAGGAGGGGCATACTGCATGTAGGGTCCTAGTTCCCTGACCAGGGGTTGAATCCCAGCCCCCTGCAATGGAAGCGTGGAGTCTTAACCACTGGACAACCAGGGAAGTCCCTGGATGGGTGTGTTCTGAACCACTGATCTGTTTATCTTTACAGTATCACACTGTCTTAATTACTGTAATTTAAAAATAGGTCTTGTCTGACTCTTTGGATTTTAAGATGAATTTTCAACTCAGCTGTTGATTTCTACAAGAAAAGCCTGCTGGAATTTCAGCTGGTATCAGCTGACTTTATAGGTCACTTTGGCGAGAATTGACATATTAACAATATTGGTTTCTGATCCACAAGCACAGTATGCCTTTCAAAGTATGGGGTGCTAGTCTTTTGCAGGGCAGTTGCTAGAGTACAGGTCACATTTATCCCTACTGCTGCTGCTGCTGCTGCTAAGTCACTTCAGTCGTGTCCGACTCTGTGTGACCCCATAGACGGCAGCCCACCAGGCTCCCCCATCCCTGGGATTCTCCAGGCAAGAATACTGGAGTGGGTTGCCATTTCCTTCTCTGATGCATGAAAGAGAAAAGTGAAAGTGAAGTCGCTCAGTCTGTCTGACTGTTAGCGACCCCATGGACTGCAGCCCACCAGGCTACTCCGTCCATTGGATTTTCCAGGCAAGAGTACTGGGGTGGGGTGCCATTGCCTTCCCCAACATTTATCCCTAAGAATTTCATATATTCTGATGCTATTATAAAATAGTAGCTTTATAATTAAAAAACTTAAAATGCTTTTAAGTTTTAACATCTTACTTTGCTGTTAATATGCAGATACATAGTTGATTTTCTTTTTTTTTTAAATGATACAAAATTCACTTCGTGATTTAATGAACTATAAATGATGGCTTTGCTTTGTCTGTTTCTTCAATGATTCTTTTTAAAACTTTATTTTGGTAAAATACACATAAGATTTTCCATCTTAATCATCTTTAAGCGCAGAGTTCGGTGGTATTAAATACATTCATAATGTTGCTCAACTGTCATCCATCCATCTTCATAGTTGTTTTCATCTTATAAAACTAAAACTCTATCCGCATTCAACAACAGCCTCCCATTTCCCCCATCCCACAGCCCCTGGCAACAACGACTCTATTCCCTATCTCTGTGATTTTTACTACCCTCAGTACCTCATATAAATGCTATATAATTGGTTTCTGTAAACTGATTTGTACTTTGCAAACGTCCTAAACTCATATAACTTCTAGTAGTACCCCCCTTTTGGAATTACATAGAAAGTCAGATAGTACACTTACAGTTTATGCAAACTTACATTTTGATCATGCCATCTTCAAGTAAAGATCGCTTTAGTTCTTTTACAGTCTGTATGTCTTTTTCATGACTTATTGCACTGGCTAGACCCGCCAATACAAAGCTGAACAGAGGTGAAAGAAAATAACTCTGGCTTATTCCTAATCTGTCACCATCTCATGATGCCACCTGATCTACTTTGTTGACTTATTAGCTATAATAATCATTGTATCATTTGGGGGATTGATTTAGAGTTCCTAATATATATCTTTAACCTATCATATCCTACCTTCAAGAGATATTATGCCATTTCAGACATCATATAAGAAATCTTACAAATCCTCACTCAGTTTTTGTCCTACTGTTAAATATTTTGCTTCTATGTACCTTAAAAGCCCCACATTATATTACTTTTCTTAAATGAGTAAATTGTCTTTTAAGCACATAAATAATATGATATCCTTGTAGCTCAGATGGTAAAGAATCTGCCTTCAATGCAGGAGACCTGGGGTTTGATCCCTGGGTCAGGAAGATCCCCTGGAGAAGGAAATGGCAACTCAGTCAGTATTCTTGCCTGGAGACTCCCATGGACAGAGGAGCCTTGTGGGCTACAGTCTATGGGGTTGTAAAGAGTCAGACATGACTGAGTAACACAGAATGAAGAAAATTATTTTATATTTACTCACAAAGTTATCATTTATAGTGTTCATTGCTAGTATAAATCCATATCTCTACCTAGTATCATTTATTCTGGTCTAAAAGACTTTCTTTAACATGTCTTATAATGCAGGTTTCTGGGTAAACAATTTTTTGAGCTATTATAACTGGAAAGAGCATTTCACCATCATTTTTGAAAGATACGTTTTGTGCAGTATAAAATTCTAGCTTGACATTTTTTTTCCTTTCAGTAATTTAAAGACAGTTTCACTGTTTTCCCACTTTTTCTCTGACAAAAAAAATCTGCTCGCACCTTTATTCACCTTTATGTAGTGTTTTAACCTTCTGGCTGTTTTTATGAAATTTTCTTTATCATTGCTTTGATTTTAAGTAATTTGACTATATGATTTGATAGAGTTTTCTCTACGTTTCTTGTGATTTGATTCATCCATCTGGTTACATCCGTGGGTTTATAATATACCTCATACTGGAAAAATCAGGACCATATTTCTTAAAATATTTATTTTCCAGCCTCCTTAACTCATTTGGAAACTCCAGCATCACATACCTCAGACCGCCTGCAGCCGTTCTGCAGCTCACGCACGCTCTGCTCCTTCTCTGTCTTTTCTGCCTCTGTCTGTCTCACTTTGGGTATTTATATTGCTGTATGTCCTCCTTTTACTGGTCCTTCCTTCTGCAAAGTTACATTTGCTGTGAATCCCCTCCAATGTATTTTTCATTATAGAAATTCCAGTTTTTATCTTCAGAAGTCTCATTTGAGACTTTAAAAAATAAGTATTGTTTCCATTTAATGTGCTCATATTTCCTCTAACTTCTTGAAAACACACAACTTTTGTTTAGTGTCTCTGTCTATTAATTCCATTGTCTCTGTCATTGCTAGGTTGCTTTTATCCCATTTTGGGTGATATTCTCTTCCTTCTTTACAGGGATGGTCATTTTTTATTGGATGTAAAACACTGTGTCTTTTACCTTTTTGGTTGTTGGATATTTTTGTATTTGTACTTTAGCTACAAATGTGCTTATGCTTTGTTCTGCATATAGTTAATCTACCTGTAAACAGTATGATCCTGTCAGCTATTATTTTTAAGCTTCGTTAGGTACAGGTGATGAAATTCCAGTTGAGCTATTTCAAATCTTAAAAGATGATCCTGTGAATGTGCTGTACAAAATATGCCAGCAAATTTGGAAAACTCAGCAGTGGCCACAGGACTGGAAAAGGTCACTTTTCATTCCAATACCAAAGAAAGGCAATGCCAAAGAATGCTCAAACTACCGCACAATTGCACTCATCTCACATGCTAATAAAGTAATGCTCAAAATTATCCAAGCCAGGCTTCAGCAATATGTGAACCATGAACTTCTAGATGTTCAAGCTGATTTTAGAAAAGGCAGAGGAACCAGAGATCAAATTGCCAACATCCGCTGGATCATTGAAAAAGCAAGAGAGTTCCAGAAAAACATCTATTTCTGCTTTATTGACTATGCCAGAGCCTTTGACTGTGTGGATCACAATAAACTGTGGAAAATTCTTCAAGAGATGGGAATACCAGACCACCTGACCTGCCTCTTGAGAAACCTATATGCAGGTCAGGAAGCAACAGTTAGAACCGGCCATGGAACAACAGACTGGTTCCAAATAGGAAAAGGAGTACATCAAGGCTGTATATTGTCACCCTGCTTATTTAGGTTATATGCAGAGTAAATCATGAGAAACACTGGGCTGGAAGAAGCACAAGCTGGAATCAAGACTGCCAGGAGAAATATCAATAACCTCAGATATGCAGATGACACCACCTTTACGGCAGATAGTGAAGAGGAACTAAAAAGCCTCTTGATGAAAGTGAAAGAGGAGAGTGAAAAAGTTGGCTTAAAGCTCAACATTCAGGAAATGAAGATCATGGCATCTGGTCCCATCACTTTATAGGAAATAGATGGGGAAACAGTGGAAACAGTATCAGACTTTATTTTTGGGGGCTCCAAAATCACTGCAGATGGTGATTGCAGCCATGAAATTAAAAGACACTTACTCCTTGGAAGGAAAGTTATGACCAACCTAGACAGCATATTCAAAAGCAGAGACATTACTTTGCCAACAAAGGTCCGTCTAGTCAAGGCTATGGTTTTTTCAGTGGTCATGTATGGATGTGAGAGTTGGACTGTGAAGAAAGCTGAGTGCTGAAGAATTGATGCTTTTGAACTGTGGTGTTGGAGAAGACTCTTGAGAGTCCCTTGGACTGCAAGGAGATCCAACCAATCCATTCTAAAGGAGATCAGTCCTGGGTGGTCATTGGAAGGACTGATGCTGAGGCTGAAATTGCAATATTCTGGCCACCTCATGCAAGGAGTTGACTCATCGGAAAAGACCCTGATGCTGGGAGGGATTGGGGGCAGGAAACGACAGAGGATGAGATGGCTGGATGGCGTCACCGACTCAATGTACAGGGGTTTTGGTGAACTCTGCGAGGTGGTGATGGACAGGGAGGCCTGGCATGCTGTGATTCATGGGGTTGCAAAGAGTTGGACACGACTGAGTGACTGGACTGAACTGAGGTATTACAGAACAAAAGAATCCTTTTAGCCTGGGGTTGCTTCTGCCCATCTGCTGGGGCAGTACCCTTCTGGGGACTGTAATTGATGCCAGTGTGGCTGATAGAAACAGGATCTATTTCCAGCCTAACATAAGTTCCAAGGATTGTTACTTCTTTTGGTAGTTCTTCCCCATACCCAGTAGGTTTTCTCTGACTTACATACTGATCATTAATTTAAAACTTGAGGCTCTCTGCTGATCTCTGGAGCACTCTTTAACTGCAGCTCTCACCTTGCTAGTATTCTTCCCTGCCTCTCTAGTATTCACTCTGCCTTGTCCTCTTCAACCTCCCAGTTCAAGGAGACCCCAGTCTTTGCTTGGGTTTCCCTCTCTGCCTTGCCAGCTGGAATCTCTCTCCAGGTATCATCCCCAGGCAATGGTGTGGTTCATCTAGTTTGTTTCCCCTCTTCCACGGATCACTCTGCTTCAGTGTCTGATGTCTAACACTTTGAAAACCTTTTGTAGAATATGTCCTGTCATTTATTTATGGTGAGTACATATGTTCAGTTTCAGTTATTCCATCCTTTATGGAAGCCCTAGGAAGATTATTAAACCAGGAATGATAAAAAAGTTTTGTGTCAACTCAGAATGATTGACTAATAGTGGCTACTGGGATTATGAAAAAGATTATGATGTCAACTCAGTGTAACAGGTAACAGCAGGATGTAAACCAGCTGTTTGTTCACAACTCTACACTGTACTAGAGAAGATTCTTAAATTATGTGATTATAAATGTGGATACAGAAAATGACTCTCAAGTGAAAAGAAACCAAGTGAAAAATTGCAGAGACTGCCACCCCAAGAGAGTGCGGCATCAAAGTTAGAGCAATGGAGTTAATAAAACAGATATTCAAGTAATTCTGTCATATGCTGCTGCTGCTGCTGTTAAGTCGCTTCAGTCGTGTCCGACTCTGTGCGACCCCATAGACGGCAGTTCACCAGGCTCCCCCATCCCTGGGATTCTCCAGGCAAGAAGACTGGAGTGGGTTGCCATTGCCTTCTCCAATGCATGAAAGTGAAAAGTGAAAGTGAAGTCGCTCAGTCGTGTCTGACTCTTCACGACCCCATGGACTGCAGCCTACCAGGCTCCTCCATCCATGGGGTTTTCCAGGCAAGAGTAATGGAGTGGGGTGCAATCGCCTTCTCTGAATTCTGTCATATAGTCACAGGTGAAAACCTCTACTTAGGAAGCCTTCCACCTGCAACTGATATAAACAATGTGAGTTTCTCTGCATGAGTAGGAAGACTGATGGGAAGGTGGAAAGAAGAGCCTGAGAGAGGGATCAGAACTTGAAAAGCATCTAGACATTTCAAAGGAAATAAGGAGAAGTCAAATAATCAAAGAGGAAAAGAGAGAGAGAAACAAGAAGAAATAATGAACAATAACGGAGAAAGCTTAGTAAGGGACCAGAGAGATGATACAATAAAAGGGAATGCAATGACCACAGCAAATATTGAAACGAGCTGACAGCTACATAGATATAGCTTCAGAAAAGAGGTGAGTGAACTGGGTGAGCCTCGCAGCTCTTCTCAGTCGCCTGTGGCTTCTTCTCAAAGCTGCCCTAGTTTTTGTGCTGGCCATGTATTTTCTGCCTGCAGTCAACTATTAGGAGATGCCGTCTCACAGTCTCATGACTTGTTTATGCACTTTTCTTCTTACTGTTTTTCCTTCCTTTACACAGCCATCTTGTATCTCAGCTTTACTTTTTATGTTGTAATGTTCTCAGAAGGTTCATTCATATATTCCCTGCCCCATCATTTAACACAAAGCACTTGTCATTATCTGAAATTTCAAAATTTTAATTTTTTTCTTTTTGTTGAACTGTCTTTGAGATTATAAGGTCCTTGAGGGTAGGATGTATACCCAGAGAACTCAGAACTGTGAGGTTTGACTCCATAAACAGAAGTAATCAAACATTATATTTTAGTATTTACTTGCACAGTGTCTGTCAAATTGGTTTGTCAGTAATATCCGATATACGAACATCAGTATTCCCATACAAACGTGTGGAAGTATATTTAGGACTTCTTCCAGGTAAGAATACTTGAGTGAGTTGCCATGCCCTCCTCCAGGAGATTTTCCCAACCCAGGGATTGAACCCGTGTCTCTTAGTCTCCTTAGGTGGGTTCTTTACCACTTGGGAAGCCCTTCCAGCTTAGAAAGGCTCTTTGATCAACAGCTTAGGTTGAAAGAGTTCAGACTGATATTTAAAAGATATCAGAATGATATCAATGTAGTATTAAAGACTGGTCTAGATCCCATTCCATTTCTTATCTCAGCATGCTGATATTAACTCTGCAAAATCAAGTGCTACCAACATAGTTATTTATACATACAACAGAAGTGTTTCTATATTAAGCCTTTCTATTGCCTGAGTAAACATGCATTCACACTTTGGCTGAGACTATTTTTAATTGTCAAAATCACAAACATAAAATTTACCATCTTAACTGTTTCAAATCTATGTACAGCAATGTTAACCATATACACTGCTATATAACAGATCTCTAGAACTTTTTCATCCTGTAAAACTCTATATTCATTGAAAAGTAAATCCCTTTTCCTCCTTCCCAGCCCCTGGCATCCACCATTCCACTTTTCTGTTTTTAAGAATTTCACTATTTTAGAAACCTCATATAAGTAGAATCACGAAGTACTGAGACAATCTATTGAGTACTAGATCCCCTTTCCTAGCACATGATGGTCTGTTCCAGGTGGCACAGTCTTAGAGCCAAAGTCCATTTGAAATAAATGAACAACATAATAGCTTTCTGAGATCTAAGATGGGGAATGAATGTCAAATAAAGAGTCAAATATAAGGACACACATTACTGGCTCCAAAAAGAGTGATCATGAACCTAAATTTTTTCAATGCATTTTAACCACTGTATCCCAATTATACTTAATGTAGAGAACACACAAAGTTAATGTTATTATCAGTTTAAACACTTTTCAGATTTCATTTCACATCTATAATCTACTAGTATAAAACGTATTTCCTCAAGTCAAAAATCAGACAATAATGTCTAGACTGTATTTTTCAATAGATTTTCTGGTTTGAAAAAATATTTGTGGAATATGCAAGTATATATAAAACTGTACACCCACTATCAATTATCAAGGTGACTTGAAACAATTAACATTAATAGTAAATATATGTCTATAATACTGACTTGGCTTTCAACTAGCACGGCCTTGTAGTATGTCACCAAATAATTATTATTATATTCAGCCTGATTTGAAGATTTGGAGTAGGTACCCATGATTTTTAATGGAGTATACAGAGGCTGATCCTTTCTCTCGCACTGGGAACAACTGGTCTATAATAATTTGCGTAGGTGTCCATATAAATAATAAAAAGGCAATGATAATAATAGATAAAATATACAGCAAACTAAAATATTTAAAACCTGGAAAGAATAATTCATTCCACAGACTGGTCAGCTAAAATTCATACACAGTTTACTTTTGACAAATATGGATTTGAGCTACACAGGTCCACTTCTACATGGATTTTTTTTTCAATAAATATACTGGAAAAAGTGTTTGAGAATTGCAACAATTTGAAAAAACAGGAAACACATAGCCTAGAAATAAAAAAATAATTAAGAAAAAGGTATGTCATGAATGCATAAAATATATGTAGATACTAGTTTATCATTCACTACCATGAAACATACATGGCTATCACAAAACATTAAAATTTACCACAATGTTATCAAATTACAAAATTTGATTTGATAAAAAAATTTGATAAAATTTATCAAAATACACAAACATACTGTATATGGCACTATTCACTGTTGAGAGAAATGTAAACAATTGTAAAGGTTCAGTTTTAAATCATAACTGCATAAATGAACTGTATATGCTGTATTACTGTAATAATTTCACAGTCACCTCCTAATGCTATTGCAATGTGCTCAAGTGTTGCAAGTATGAGTGTCTGCTTAAAACACCATGTGATGCTCATCATCTCTGCATGAGCAGTTTGTCTCTCCAGTAAACTGTGGAACTTTTAGTAAAAAAGTGATCTCTTGTGGTTCTCATGTATTTTTCATCATGTTTAGTGCAATACTGTAAACCTTGAATAACTCCATGGGATCCATACAAAATGCTACTAATGATGCCAGAAGTGGTCCCAAGAAGCAGAGAAAAGTCATGACACTACCAGAAAAAGTTGAATTGCTTGATATGCACCTTAAATTGAGGTCTGCAGCTGTGGCTACCCACCATTATAGGATAAATGAATCTAGCGTTAAGGACCATTGTAAAAAAGAAAAAGGAAATTTGTAAAGCCATTGCTACAGCTATTCCAGCAGACGCAAAAACCTCATGCTTTTTGTGAAATACCTTTTTATCTCATACTGAAAATGCAGCTTTTATGTAGTTGCAGGATGGTTATAAGAAAGGCATACCAATAGACTCTAAGATGATTTTTTAAAAAGAATTCATTATATGATAACTTTAAGCAAAAGGAAGGTGAAAGATCTAAAACTGGAGAATTTAATGACAGCAAAGGATGGTTTGATAACTTTAGAAAGATGGTTGGTGTGAAAAATGTCAAGATAACAGGAGAAGCAGTTTCTATCATCGAAAAGGGAGCAGACGAGCTCCCAGATGCCATTAAAGAAATCATTGCAGAGAAAGGATATCTGCCTGAGCAGGTTTCTAATGCAGATGAAAGTGCCCTATTCTAGAAAAAAAGCCAGAAAAGACATCTATTAGTGAGGAAGAAAAGTGAGTACCTGGAGTTAAGGCAGGAAGGAAAAAGCTAACACTATTGTTTTGTGCAGATGGTAGTGAGGTGTTTGATCAAGACTGCACTTACCCACAAAGGTGCTAACTCCTGGGCCTTGAAGAGAAAAGATAAACACCTGCTGCCAGTCTTCAGGGTACACAACAAGAAGACCTGGATGAGAACTCTTTTCTGGACTGGTTCCACTGGTGCTTTGTCCCTGATGTCAGGAAGTATCTTGCCAGTAATGGACTGTCTTTTAAAGTTCTTTGGATGTTGGACAACGCCTCTGGCCACCCAGAACCCTATACAAGTTCAACAGTGAAGCCACTGAAGCAGTCTATTTGCCCCCAAACACAGGTGAACACCTCTAATTCAGTCTCTAGACCAGGAGGTCATAAGGACATTTAGGGCTCATCCCACACAGTACTCTATGAAAAGGCTTGTCAAGACTATGGAAGTGAGCCCTGATAGTAAACTATGAAAGTCTAGAAGGATTACTCCATTGAAGATGCCATCAATGTTACAGAAAAAGTCCTGAAAGTCATCAGGCCCGCAATAGTAAATTCCTGCTGGAGAAAACTGTTCAGATGTTGTGCATGATTTCATAGGATTTATGACAGAGCCAATCAAGAAAATCATGAAAGAGATTGTGGCTATCAGGGGGGAAAAAGGTCGGGATGAAGGGTTTTAAGACAAAGATCTTGGAAAAACTCAATAACAGACACCACATCAGAGGGATTAACAGAAGACAATTTGATGAAGATCAGCTGTGTCAGAACCAGAGGATGAGTAAGAAGATACAGAAGAAACAGTGTCAGAAGACAGATTGCATTAGACAATCTGGCAGAAGAGTTCAAATTATCCAAGACTGCTTTTAACTTATTTTATGACATGGACCATTCTATTACTCAGGCACTGAAATGAATGCAAACGGTAGAAGAATTAGTACTGTATAGGAACATTTTTAGAGAAATGAAAAAGCAAAAAAGTCAGACAGAAATTAGGATAAAATTCCTTAAAGTTATACTGAGTCTGCCTGCTTCCCCTGCCTCCCCTTCCACCTCCTCCATCTTTTCCACCTCCACCGCCTGAGACAGCAAGACCAACTCCTCCACCTCCTCCTCCTCAGCCTAGTCAACAGGAAGACAAGGGTGAACACCTTTATGATGATCCACTTTCACTTAATGAATAGTAAATAATCATCAGAGTTAATAAAGTAATCTGGGGTGTGTGTGTGGGTATGCTCGTGTGAAAATCAAATAATTGTTCAGTGAGCACTGTGTGAGACCTTTTTGGGTCATCATCGTAATCCCCTAAGTTTTCATCATACAGAATATCATGTGCAAGACTTGTGTTGGATAGCCTTTCCTCATGTAGGCATAAGGTGAGTGATATTTAATATAAAATTAATAATGTGTCAGTTTTCTCACAATCTTATAATTTTGCTTTCATGAAATTATATTACTGTCTCTCATAATTCGAGAAACTGTGTATCAGTCTATTATCATAGGTAAATTTTTTTAAAGTAACAATGTTTTCAATATTGTATTATGAAGGTGACTGTCATACTGTATGCTATAAGAATTTTATTTGACAATGATTCATTCATCGGTGTATAGACTTGGCTACCATGAAGCAATCATTAACAACTACAGTAGACTACCATAAACAATCACACTGTTGCTTCTTCATTAAAAATGGATGAGTTATTAAACCTGATCAATTTATTTTTCACATCATCTTTTCATTTTGATGTCCAGTGCTAGTGTTTATATATATGTAACATCTACAATGTTTTGTATTATATAAGACAATGCTGATATAGGAACTGAATGACAGTCAATTCATCTCGTAAATAGACATAAACTTATAGTTTGATATTACAGTACTATAAATGTGCTTTCTCCTTAAAATTTCATCAATAGTATTTTCTTCTCTCTAGCTTCCTTTGTTATAAGAATATGGTATGTAACAAATATAACATACAAAACATGTGCTATTCATCTGTTTATGGTATCAGTTAAGGATCAACAGTGGGCTATTATTAGCAGTTAAGTTTTTTGGGGGGTCAAAATTTATATGCAGATTTTCAACCTTGTGGGGGTTTAGCACAGTTTGCAACCAAACAAACTTGGGACCAGAATGTAGAGAGAGTAGGATGTGGCCAGGCTGGAGTAGCCCTGCCCTGGTTTAAACTCTGCTCCAGCCTAAAAAGGAAAAACCAGCTGATTTGGGGTCTCTGCCTTTAAATTCTGCTATGACTCGAATAAAATTTTTTAAAATCTAATTTTCACATTGTTCAAGGGTCAGTCGTGCTTAAGTATCAGAGAAATCAAGTATCTAGAAAACAGAAAATAAAGATATAAATTTCCATAGAACAAAGTAGAATTTTAACTAGAGAAATATGTCCTAAGAACTTAACTAAATTCCAGATACTCAAATACCACTATGGCATACCATTTGCTTAATTTCTCCCGTGGCAGGCAGCTTTTCTGACGGCCCCAGGGATCAAAGCCTATCTCCTGCAACTTGTGCCCTTGCGTGTGAACATCGCCCCTGCACATAGGCAGGACCTGTGACTTGCTTTTATTACAGCAAAGGTGGTAAAATGTCATCCCTACAATTAGGTTATATAAAGAGGAACCTGTCTTGCTAGTAGATGCTAGTGCCTTCTTGGCTTACCTGTTTTGATGAAACCAACAGCCACACTGGAGAGGTCTACATGACAAGGAACTGAGGTTGGCCTCCAGCCAAGAGTCAGGTAGGAAATGAGGCCTGCAGTTCAATAGCCCACAAGGAACTGATTCTTTGCAACTACATGTGAGCATGGGAAGTGGATCCTCCCCCAGGCTGTCAGCGCCTTTATTGTAGTCTACAGGAGATCTTGTAGCAAAGGAACCAGCCAAGACTTGACTGGAATCCTGACCCACAGAAACTGTGTGATAAGTGTGTTTTAAGCTGCTATCTTTTGAAGTAATTTGTTACAGAGAATAGATGACTAATACATCATCTTTAAAGCAGGTGTATCTGATAGTCTGGTTACATTAATTAAATTACATTAAATATGTAAAACTAAATTGCCTAAAATATAGATGTTATATGGTTAGCTCTGCTCACTTGTGGTATTCCAATCAATAGTTCAGAGAACATAGTTTGTTTAGAATATAAAACAAATCTTGGTAGCAAATAACTTCAGAGTAACTTAAACTGTAAACTTTACTTTCACTGTATGTTTTAAATTAACAGACTTTTAAAGAGCAGTTTTAGACTTAAAAATTGAGCAGACAATTCTCATTTATTCCCTCACTTCTCCTCATGGTTTCCCTGATTTTTTAATATCTTCCACCAGCCCAATAAATTTGCTACAATTTAAAAAATTTTATTTATTTGGCTGTACCAGATCTTAGTTGTGGCATGTGGGATCTAACTCCCTGACCAGGGATTGAACCTGGGTCCCCTGCATTGGGAGCAAGGAGTTTTAGTCACTGGACCACCAGGGAAGTTCCATGAATTTGTTACAATGTATTAGCCAATTTGATGAATTATTATTACCTGAAGTCCATACAATCAACAGTGTACATTAGTGTTCACTCTTTGTGTCTCTGTGTTACACAGCTCTACGGATTTTGACAAATGTTTTGGTTATAACCCCCACCTTCCGTCTCCCTGACTGCAGGCAACTACAGATCATTTTACTGTCTGCATGGTTTTGCCTTTTCACTATACTTAGAGGTCTGATCTCTCACAGTGATAGAGCTTACTCTTTCCAGACCAGATAATATATAATGAGTTGGGGACAGTAAGTGTGAATAAGTATTCATGCTTCTCATGTTCCCCATTAGAGTTGAGAATTCTCATCTTCTTTATGAGAGTTATCCTCATTTACATTCAGCTAATTCTTCTGCATTTTGATAAAGCATTACTTTCTTTGGTCAGTCTCTCTCACATTTTTTATATCATCTATTTTTCTACAATAAATACAAGTTTAAATCATCAAATTTTAAGTTTACTTTTTGGGTAAAGATATTATAATAGCAGACAAGCTGAAATTCTATGTACTGGCCTTAAGAAAGTATCTGCTTGATTGTGGTGGGAGACACAGGAATTGGCTTTCTAATTGTTTGCTTAGGTCAATCCCCATAGTGACAATAGGCATAGTCATCTTAGGATTCAAAATTCACATAGCACAGTAAGCTACATGCAGACCACACAGCCTTGCCTGCACCCATGACCTTTGCTATCATGATTCATACCACAGGATCACATTTTAAATAAATCTATGTGAAAATAAATCCTACAAACACTTTTAATATTAATTTCCTTTAAACTAAGAATCTTTGCAACATAACTGATATAATACCAGATTTATCAGCTTCACCCATCTATCAAGGGTAGTATTTCTTATTCTGTTTCCTTGGCTATCAAAAGTATATATTTTATTGACTGCTGCTACTGCTGCTAAGTCACTTCAGTCGTGTCCGACTCTGTGTGACCCCATAGACGGCAGCCCACCAGGCTCCACCATCCCTGGGATTCTCCAGGCAAGAATACTGGAGTGGGTTGCCATTTCCTTCTCCAATGCATGAAAGAGAAAAGTGAAAGTGAAGTCGCTCAGTCTGTCCGACTGTTAGCGACCCCATGGACTGCAGCCCACCAGGCTACTCTGTCCATTGGATTTTCCAGGCAAGAGTACTGGGGTGGGGTGCCATTGCCTTCCCCGATTTTATTGACTAGCATTGTTTATTGACTTAAGGGTACAGCTGTTAAAGTGATCTGGCAATCAATCCTACAAGCACAGTGAATTTACCAGCAAGATATCCAGACATTTCAAGAGAGTCTTTATATTATGGTTCCAAAAAGCAAAGCTTCAGGCACTATTTTAGGATCTCTTGATTTTTGTAGTTACTTGAATACTAGAACATTCACTGGTTTTTGTTCTTTTTCTTTTTTTTACTTTACAATATTGTATTGGTTTTTCCATACATCAACATCAATCCACCATGGGTGTACACGTGTTCCCCATTCTGAAACTCCCTCCCACCTCCCTCCCCATACCATCCCTCTGGGTCATCCCAGTGCACCAGCCCCGAGCATTCTGTATCATGCATCGAACCTGGACAGGCGATTCGTTTCAAATATGATATTATACATGTTTCAATGCCATTCTCCCAAATCATCCCACCCTCACCCTCTCCTACCAAGTCCAAAAGACTGTTCTATACATGTGTGTCTCTTTTGCTGTTTCGCATACATGGTTATTGTTACCATCTTTCTAAATTCCACATATATACGTTAGTATACTGTATTGGTGTTTTTCTTTCTGGCTTACTTCACCCTGTATAATAGGCTCCGGTTTCATCCACCTCATTAGAACTGATTTAAATATATTCTTTTAATGGCTGAGCAGTACTCCATGGTGTATATGTACCACAGCTTTCTTATCCATTCATCTGCTGATGGAAATCTAGGTTGCTTCCATGTCCTGGCTATTATAAACAGTGCTGCGATGAACATTGGGGTACACGTGTTTCTTTCAATTCTGGCTTCCTTGGTGTGTATGCCCAGCAGTGGGATTGCTGGGTCATATGGCAGTTCTATTTCCAGTTTTTTAAGGAGTCTCCACACTGTTCTCCATAGTGGCTGTACTAGTTTGCATTCCCACCAACAGTGTAAGAGGGTTCCCTTTCNTTCCATGTCCTGGCTATTATAAACAGTGCTGCAATGAACATTGGGGTACATGTGTCTCTTTCTATTCTGGTTTCCTCGGTGTGTATGCCCAGCAGTGGGATTGCTGGGTCATAAGGCAGTTCTATTTGCAATTTCTTAAGGAGTCTCCACACTGTTCTCCATAGTGGCTGTACTAGTTTGCATTCCCACCAACAGTGTAAGAGGGTTCCCTTTCTTCCACACCCTCTCCAGCATTTATTGCTTGTAGACTTTTGGATAGTAGCCATTCTAACTGGTGTGAAATGGTACCTCATTGTGGTTTTGATTTCCATTTCTTTGATAATGAGTAATGTTGAGCAACTTTTCGTGTGTTTGTTAGCCATCTGTATGTCTTCTTTGGAGAAATGTCTGTTTAGTTCTTCGGCCTATTTTTTGATTGGGTTGTTTATTTTTCTGGAATTGAGCTGCAGGAGTTGCTTGTATATTTTTGAAATTAATTCTTTGTCAGTTGCTTCATTTGCTATTATTTTCTCCGATTCTGAAGGTTGTCTTTTCACCTGGCTTAGAGTCTCCTTTGTTGTGCAGAAGCTCTTAATTTTAATTAGGTCCCATTTGTTTATTTTTGCTTTTATTTCCAATATTCTGGGAGATGGATCCTGCTGTGATTTATGTCAGAGAGTGTTTTGCCTATGTTCTCCTCTAGGAGTTTTACAGTTTCTGGTCTTACATTTAGATCTTTAATTCATTTTGAGTGTATTTTTGTGTATGGTGTTAGAAAGTTTTCTAGTTTCATTCTTCTACAAGTGGTTGACCAGTCTTCCCACCACCACTTGTTAAAGAGATTGTCTTTTCTCATTGTATATTCTTGCCTCTTTTGTCACATGTACCATGAAAGTAATACTTTAGTCTTCTTAATTAAAGGCAGTACTTCTGGATACTATTAATTACATAAGACTAATTGAAATACTGTGATCAGTACTGAAGTTCAGGTGGTCATTGTAATATGCATAAAAAACACTGCACCTGAAGAACAAAATCTGACACTAAGAAAAATTAATATATGACGTTAGGTTTCAAAAAAGGTATCTTCAATGTTCAAATAATGTTGAAGTTAAGTTTTGTGCATGGTGTGAAGGGTTTAAATTCATCTTTTCTGCACATGTCCAATTGTCCTATTGATGCCTGTTGAAAAGATTATTTTATACCCATTGGACTGTGTTGGCACTTTTGTTGAAAATCAACTGACCATAATTGCTAGAGTTTATTTCTAAATCCACATTGATCTAAATGTCCATCATTATGGCAGTACTATATTCTTGGATACTGAAGTTTTCTATTTCTGTATAACAAATTACCACAAACAGCAATTTACAATAAAACAAATTTACTACCTCACAGTTCTACAAGTCAGCAGTTCAAGTAAGTTTGACTAGGTTCTTTGCTTAACTTCTCACAAGACTGAAATCAAGCTGTCAGCTAGGCTATGCTCTAACTGGAAATATCTGATGAAGAACCTGCTTCCAAGCCCAGGTTGTTGATAGAATGCAGTTCCTTGTGGTGGGAAGATTTAAATCACTATTTTCTTGCTATTGGTCAGAGACAATTTTCAGCTTCTAATCCTTTCAATCTTCAAAGCCAGCAATGGTATGCTGAATATTATTCTTATGTTTCAAACCTCTCTGACTTTCTTTTTTGCTCCTGGCTAGGGAAAACCCTCATTTTTCTCATGTAATTAGGTTAAGCACACCTAGATAATCTCCTTTTTACTATAACACCCCCAAAAGAGGTCCTTTTCATTATAGGGGACTGGAATGCAAAAGTAGGAAGTCAAGAAACACCTGGAGTAACAGGGAAATTTGGCCTTGGAGTACAGAATGAAGCAGGGCAAAGGATAATAAGAGTTCATCCAAGAGAACGCACTGGTCATCAAAGAAAATACCCTCTTTGAACAACACAAGAGAAGACTTTACACATGGACATCACCAGATAGTCAACACCGAAATCAGATTGATTATATTCTTTGTAGCCAAAGATGGAGAAGCTCTATACAGTCAGCAAAAATAAGACCAGGAGCTGACTGTGGCTCAGATCATGAACTCCTTATTGCCAAATTCAGACTTAAATTGAATAAAGTGGGGAAAACCACTAGACCATTCAGGTATGACCTAAATCATATCCCTTATGATTATACAGTGGAAGTGACAAATAGAGTTAAGGAACTAGATCTGATAAGAGTGCCTGATGACCTATGGATGGTGGTTCGTGACATTGTACAGGAGACAGGGATCAAGACCATCCCCAAGAAAAAGAACTGCAAAAAAGCAAAATGGTTGTCTGAGGAGGCCTTACAAATAGCTGTGAAAAGAAGAGAAGTGAAAAGCAAAGGAAAAGGAAAGATATATCCATTTGAATGCAGAGTCCCAAAGAATAGCAAGGACAGATAAGAAAGCCTTCCTCAGCAATCAAGGCAAAGAAAAAGAGGAAAACAATAGAATGGGAAAGACTAGAGATCTCTTTAAGAAAATTAGAGATACCAAGGGAACATTTCATGCAAAGATGGGCACAATAAAGGACAGAAATGGTAGGGACCTGACAGAAGCAGACGATATTAAGAAGAGGTGGCAAGAATACACAGAAGAACTGTAAAAAAAGATCTTCATGACCCAGATAATCATGATGGTGTGATCACTCACACTCACCTAGAGCCAGACATCCTGGAATGTAAAGTCAAGTGGGCCTTAGGAAGCATCACTATGAAGACAGTTAGTGGAGGTGATGGAATTCCAGTTGAGCTATTTCAAATCCTGAAAGATGATGCTGTGAAAGTGCTGCACTCAATATGCCAGCAAATTTGGAAAACTCAGCAGTGGCCACAGGACTGGAAAGGGTCTGTTTTCATTCCAATCCCAAAGAAAGGCAATGCCAAAGAATGCTCAAACTACTGCACAATTGCACTCATCCCACACGCTAGTAAAGTAATGCTCAAAATTCTCCAAGCCAGGCTTCAGCAATATGTGAACTATGAACTTCCAGATGTTAAACTGGTTTTAGAACAGGCAGAGGAACCAGAGATCAAATTGCCAACATCTGCTGGATCACTGAAAAAGCAAGAGAGTTCCAGAAAAACATCT
>SJYX01000913.1:59764-71961 GCA_006410675.1 Oreotragus oreotragus
TGGCAACCCACTCCAGTATTCTTGCCTGGAGAATCCCAGGGATGGGGGAGCCTGGTGGGCTGCCATCTATGGGGTCACACAGAGTTGGACACGACTGAAGTGACTTAGCAGCAGCAGCAGAGAGCATATTAAAAAGCAGAGACATTTCTTTGTCAACAAAGGTCCATCTTGCCAAGGCTATGGTTTTTCCAGTGGTCATGTATGGATGTGAGAGTTGGACTGTAAAGAAAACTGAGCACTGAAGAATTGATGCTTTTGAACTGTGGTGTTGGAGAAGACTCTTGAGAGTCCTTTGGACTGCAAGGAGATCCAACCAGTCCATTCTGAAGGAGATCAGTCCTGGGTGTTCATTGGCAGGACTGATGATGAAGCTGAAACTCCAATACTTTGGCCACCTGATGCTGGGAAAGATTGAGGCAGGAGGAGAAGGGGACAACAGAGGATAAGATGGTTGGATGGCATCACTGACTCAATGGACATGGATTTGGATAGACTCCGCCAATTGGTGATGGATAGGGAGGCCTGGCGTGCTGCGGTTCATGGGGTCGCAAAGAGTCAGACACAACTGAGCGACTGAACTGAACTGAATACATAACACAACATGGGAGTGAAACCATTTCATCAGGGGTCAAAAGACATGCAAATCAGGTTAAAATTCTATCTACATACTGTACCTTTAGAGTAAAGATTAAAGTTAGAAAGAGTGATCTTATACTTCACTGTTCTTTGACAAATTATTTCTATTAGTGTTCCTTTGCATTTCCATATAAATTTTAGGATCATCTTATCAATTTCTGGGAAAAAGAAATACGCTGCAGTTTGCAACAAACCTATAAACAAATTTGTGGAAAATTACCATCTTAATAGCACTGAGTCTACAATCCATGAACATGGAATAGTATCTTAGACCTTTAATTTCTCTTAGCAATGCTTTATTATTTTCAGTGTTTTATTGCACTGCTTTTCTTAAATACATACATTTTTGAATTGTTCATTGATAGTAAATAGAAATAGACTTGCATACTGATCTTGTATCCTGCAAACCAGCTGAACTGATTTATTCTATCAGTTTGTGTGGTGTGTGTCTGGATTTCTTAAAATTTTCTACATATAAGATTATGCTGTCAACAAATAAAGATGGTCTTATTCCAGTAATACAGAGAAAATTTCCTCCAACAGAGCTTCCTTCTGTCTTCTTCCCTTCGTGCAAGTATACACACATAGATATACACAAAGTCTTATAAGCTCAACAATACAGTTTTATAATTGTTGTTTTATTCGGGTGACTTTTATGTTGTCTATTTAAGAAAATAAAGATATATAATTACTTTTACCAGTGTTCTATTTCTTTATGTCAATTTGAGTTACTGTCTATGTCATTTTCTTTCATCTGAACAGACTTCTATTAGTATTTATTCTAAGGCAGGTAAGCCAGCAATAAATTCTCTCTGTCTTTATTTATTTAGGAATGTCTTATTGTCACTTTCATTGCTGAAGGATACTTTTGCTTGATTGCTAGTTTTTTTCCCCTTCAACTCTTTGAATATGCCATCCCACTGCCTCTTTCTTCTACTGCTTCTGATGAGAAGTTAGCTCTTAATCACATCTTTTTTCTATCTACAAATCTTTGATTCCATGAAGAATTCTGTAGTACAGTTGAGTCAAACATGTAACAGATATCCCAAGAGCATGACATTTTTGATTTGGCTTCTTTGTCAGTTAGGAGTGTGGTGACACTTCTGGACTGACAAGAAAATCTGGGCTTATATAACAGACTCAAAGATATCTTAGTATAGACAGAAATAAATTTTACATATTAAAATACATAAGTAAATCAGATAGAAGGTACTAGAAGAAGAAGAATGGGAAGGAGCTTTATTACTGCATGCCTATACGCGGTAGTTAAACAAAAAAATTTTAACCAAAAGAATATATGAAAATAATCACAGTACAGGAAGTTATCTCAAGACATTGTAGTCCAAAGTGCTACAAAACTCTTTAACAAACTATAGAGACAGCAGTAATAGAAACATAGAAACAATTAAACATGCACTCAGCAGCGATTTATGTTTATTATGGTTCAGATTCTGTCTAGTCCATGACCCAGACCTAAATAGAAAAATACAGAACAAGTAATCATGGGAAAAATGGAAAATTTTCTATAAAAGGCCTTTTACCAGATTAGAACAACAGAGATTCATTAATATCCACTACCCATGGCTAAAAAGTAATGGAGATTTTATCCATTTAGTAGAAAAGGGAGAAATCTCAGGATGATTCCAAATCTACCTTTTAATATCCACTTGGCAAAAAAATGAAGAGTTGAGAAAAACAGTAAGTCAGTCTTGCATAGGGACATTTTCAAACTACAGTGGGAAAAGCTATTCAACATGCAGCCTAGGTTTTAATATAAAGAGTTCTTTGGAAATACTATACCATTCCTGAAATGATACAGCTTATCAAATAAGATTAAAATAGGGGACTTCCCTGGTGGGCCAGTGCCTAAGACTCCATGCTCCTGATGCAAGGGGCTTGGGTTGGAATCTTGGTAAGAGAACCTGATCCCACACGCCACAACTAAAGGTCCCACCTGCTGCAACTAAGACCCAGCACAGTCAAATAAATTAAAACAAACATCTTTATAAAAAGATTAAACTGGAAGTTATAAGCATCGTAGTTTAAGGTGACATTAAGTTCAGATTCACAGAAAAAGAAATCAACACTCACCTGTGATAAGAAGAACTATATTCTAAAATGTACACTGATCAAAACTGTGGTTACTGGATCCTCCCATGTCCAAGAACCAAGGTTATATTTGTTAAGTACTGTTTCTTAAGGATCAGAAAATGGAGTAACAGACACACATCAGTGAGGTGTCTCAATCTAAACAGAATAAGTTAAACATCTTTCTAGATTCCACAGTGAAGAATTTGTAAGGCTGAACAAATTATAAGTTGAATGGAGAATGTAAATTCATTTTTGAGGCAAAGCAAGAAAGAGGACCAGGGAAAACCAAGGAAAAAATTTACTTTGTAAATGGAGCAACTTCTTTTCAACCAAATGGCAAAAGTAAAAAGAAAACCATAAGCTAGGGCATTCTTCATAAGAACTGAAGATTTAATAAAACTATACACAAAACCTATAATAAGCAACTTGAGCCACATGGCAACCAACACAAAGAAGAAACTGAGCAAGTCTCTTAAAGTCAAATGAATGTCTCATGAAAAATGAATTGCTGCATCTCCATCACAAAATCTAAAGATGAGTTTTAAAAAACCTTACTGTGAGAACAAATAAAACTTTACATCTACCTAACACTATGGCTACACATAGAAAAATCAAACAGTGTTTCCTACCATCTCTAGTAGATTTGTGCTCTGGTATAAAAAACTGGATTTCAGATTAAGATCCAAAAGAGGGTTAGCTGTAGAAACAAGGGTATTTAAAGCAAATTTTCTATATATCTATATTTTAGCTATCTCAAGTTTTTCTTGTCTTTCTCTCAAGAAAATACAGAGTCAGGTTGTTTGGGCTCATATCTTGATTTCCCAGGGCTTCCCAGGTGGGCTCAATGTTAAAGATTCTGCCTGCCAAGCAGGAAATATGAGTTCAATCCCTGGGTTGGAAAGATCCCTTAGAAAAGGAAATGGCAACTCTCTCCAGCATTCTTGCCTGGGAAATCCCACAGACAACGAGGAGCCTGGCGGGCTACAGTGCATGGGGTTGCAAAGAGCCAGACAGGATACAGTTGCTTGTATTTCCCAACTTGCTATCTAGATGACTTGGATGAATCTCTTCCTCTGCCTCGGGCTCCTCCTCTGTAAAATAACTTTAATGGGCTACTGAGGGACTAAATGTTTTAATGTACGTTAAGAGCTAAGAACAGTACCAGTACATAGTATATGCTGCTGCTAAGTCACTTCAGTCGTGTCCGACTCTGTGTGACCCCATAGACGGCAGCCCACCAGGCTCCCCCATCCCTGGGATTCTCCAGGCAAGAATACTGGAGTGGGTTGCCATTTCCTTCTTCAATGTATGNTAGTATATGCTGCTGCTAAGTCACTTCAGTCGTGTCCGACTCTGTGTGACCCCATAGACGGCAGCCCACCAGGCTCCCCCATCCCTGGGATTCTCCAGGCAAGAATACTGGAGTGGGTTGCCATTTCCTTCTTCAATGTATGAAAGAGAAAAGTGAAAGTGAAGTCGCTCAGTCTGTCCGACTGTTAGCGACCCCATGGACTGCAGCCCACCAAGCTCCTCCGTCCATTGGATTTTCCAGGCAAGAGTACTGGGGTGGGGTGCCATTGCCTTCCCCGGTACACAGTATATACCACATTAAATTTTGTCAAATAAAATTAAATATTTATTAAGCCAAAATATATTAGTCTCTAAGTGTACAAAACCCAACAGGACGCTTGTTTTCAAAAGAGCTTGGTGAAAGAGAAGGGTGAATGAACAGTGATTACAAAAGAATAAGAACGGTGCTATGATAGAGATGAGCAGTCTATTTGTGAGCACATAATGAGGACATCTAACTTCAGCACATCCTCATTCAGAGTGCGCACAGCGAGTGATGCCCTTACTGACAGCAAGTAGACATGGCCACCAGATTCACCCAGGTTCCAAGATGTCGAGTGAGAAAGTGCTTACCTTGGTTTACCTAAAAGAAGCCTGTCACAAAGAACAAGTCAGGTAATATACGTGACAACTGCCACATAGTGTTCAAAAGGAAACTTATTTTCCCCCTCCAGGTTCAAATAGTAGAGCCTACAAGTGGTATGACCACCAGGCACTTCCTGAAAACTTGATTTTAAATTTTTCTCATGATAAAGTTAAAATGAAAATTCAAAAGTATCTCCTTTTGAGAATATACTTTCTCCATTCCTTTGACCAACAATTTTTAATATTTGTTTTTTTTTTTTTAAGTTTTGCTTCTCAAGTTTAAGGTTAAATAAGAGAGGCAGTGGCTGGCTGCTAGGGAAACGTCCAAGAGTCACTAGTTTAAACATAAAACACTATTCATTGAGGAAGTTTTACTCCCTCCTGCCTCATTTTCAGTTCACTTCAGTTCAGTTCGGTCGCTCAGTCTGGTCAACTCTTTGTGACCCCATGGACTGCAGCGTGCTAGGCTTCCCTGTCCATCACCAACTCCTAGAGCTTGCTCAAACTCCTGTCCATTGAGTCCAGGACGCCATCCAACCATCTCATCCTCTGTTGTCCCCTTCTCCTCCTGCCTTCAATCTTTCCCAGCATCAGGGTCTTTTCCAATTAGTCAGTTCTTCACATCAGGTGGCCAAAGTATTGGAGTTTCAGCTTTAGCATCAGTCCTTCCAATGAATATTCAGGACTGATTTCCTTTGGGATTGACTGGTTGATCTCCTTGCAGTCCAAGGGACTCTCAAGAGTCTTCTCCAACACCACAGTTAAGAAGCATCAATTCTTTGGTGCTCAGCTTTCTTTATAGTCCAACTCTCACATCCATACACGACTACTGGAAAAACCATAGCTTTGACTACACGGACCTTTGTCAGCAAAGTCTGTCTCTGCTTTTTAATATGTTGTCTAGGTTGGTCATAGCTTTTCTTCCAAGGAGAAAATGTCTTTTAATTTCATGCTGCAGTCACCATCTGCAGTGATTTTGGAGCCCAAGAAAATAAAGTCTGTCACTGTTTCCATTGTTTCCTCATCTATTTGCCTTGAGGTGATGGGACTGGATGCCGTGATCTTAGTTTTTTGAATGTTGAGTTTTAAGCCAGCTTTTTCACTCTCCTCTTTTTAGAAGGAGATAGAAGGAGATAGAAAAAGGGCTGGGCCTCCATAATCTAGATGTCTTTAGAGTCCCCTAATGACTATTTCTTGACTCTCAGTTTCTATCCTTGCATATGTGTATGTTAGTCACTTAGTCATGTCCGACTCTTTGTGACCACATGGACTGTATCCCACGAGACTCCTCTGTCCATGGGATTCTCCAAGCAAGAATAATGGAGTGAGTTGCCATATCCTTCTCCAGTCTCTATCCTTAACTACTGGCAATTGAAAAGCACCCCTGCCTTTCCTCCAATACTCTGGTCAGTGTTTCTGTGCCCTGTAACACCTGTGTCATGGACAGGGAGGGAGTGGAAATGCAGAAGCAAAGCTCAGAAGTCTTAACTTCATGCTGTAGTTTTCTCTAGCCCACTCATGACAGCAGTAAATAAGAGCCACCTTAAAATACACCTGCCTTTTTGCAAAGTGGCAAAACAAACCAGACAAGCAAGATTAGCTGCTATTTTCTCTGCCTCATTTCACAGACTAAGTTTTCAGAAAACAGAACCAAAGGAAATTTTTCAAAAGTTAGAATACAAATAAACCATTCATATTTTGGTTGTTTCTTATAAATATTGTAGACTTCAAAAAGGAGGGGGGATATATTAAAAGTCTAAAGTGAAAGTGAAGTCACTCAGTCTTGTCCGACCCCCAGCGATCCCAAGGACTGCAGCCCACCAGGCTCCCCCGTCCATGGGACTCTCCAGGCAAGAGCACTGCAGTGGGGTGCCATCACCCTCTCCTATTAAAGTCTAAGATATACCACATTCCAGCAAAATTATTATTCTTTCTTTTTACTTGTCCTCTAGGTGGTGCAGTGGTAAAGAACCTGCCTGGCAACGCAGGGGAAGTACGAGATGCAGGTTCAGTCCCCGGGTTGGGAAGATCTCCTGGAGAAGGAAATGGCAACCTACTCCAGTATTCTTGCCTAGAGAATCCCATGGACAGAGGAGCCTGGTGGGCCACAGTCCACAGGGGTCGCAAACAGCTGGACACAACTGAAGTGACTCAGCACAAAGGCAGGCATGTCAAAACTTGAGGTTCAAAACTGGAGTTTTCTTGACCAAAACTGTTA
Organism: Oreotragus oreotragus; assembly: GCA_006410675.1. Classification (NCBI taxonomy): domain Eukaryota; kingdom Metazoa; phylum Chordata; class Mammalia; order Artiodactyla; family Bovidae; genus Oreotragus; species Oreotragus oreotragus. The sequence goes on from SJYX01000913.1 coordinate 66,645, forward strand.
ACCCATCTGAGACAGGTGTCTTTAGGTTGAATAAAACTTAGAAGGGTTACAGAAAACCACTCAGGACTTGTTACTACTCAAAGGGAAAGGATAATCCTTGCAATCAATATAGAACCTGAACCTGTACAATTTAACAGAAAAATAGGATAATCCTTCTGAAAGTTGTCCATCCATGCATAAATGGAAAATGAACCTGGATAATGAAGAATTAGTAATAAAGTAGCTGTGCTCAACGTACTGAACCATAACCAGGATGGAATCTACTCTGTTAATGGGTATATTATAAATGTCTTAATACTAATATGAGTGACTTTGACCTTATTATACATATAGCTTTTTTCCTACAGTGTTTCAATACAAAGGGTATCCTTATCGATTTGAAGATTTAAGTTCATTTGGATGTGAAAAAGACATCCGGTGTCACTTGCTAGAGAGAAAAAAGTAGATCTTCAGAGCTTGTTTCACATCACAGCTGGCAGGGTTCTGAACTTTCATTTAACTATGTAATATATATTATTTGATGATATGTATACAAACGTTAATAAGCAAACACTATATATACTTATGTGATTAATAAGTATATACAAATACTAAATCACATTAACTATTCCAGTTTCTTTAATTAAAGCTTTTACAAGTCACCAAGACACTTTTATTATTCTAAAATTCTGAACATGAATTAGAAGAGGTTTATGAATAAAAAAAGAGCCCACCTGATTGTCACTAAGTAACAGAACACTGGGTTTTATCACTCCTGCAGTGCTTCCATACAACCAGGAGCTATCCTCCTGATGCAGAGTCTGGTCAAGGAATCATTCCTGACCCCAGGCCCCAGAACAGGAGAGGAAAAGGAAACAGGGAAGTAGATTAAACCAACTCCATCACACACTGTAACTGCACTTCTACAGACAATGTATACAGTGAGACAATTAAAGTAAGAGGCCAAATGACTCTTCTGACATCTGGCTGATCCATTAAAGAATAAGGTAAGAAGTAAGACACTTACCTGTTGTTCCTGCATTTTAGCAGCACCAGGTTCTGAGACAGACATGGTGAGCTTCTCCTGTTGTTCTGATAGATACTTCTGATAGAGACTGAGAAGTTCTTGGCATTCTTTATATTGTAGCTGAAGAGGTGAGATTGCAAATTAAGGGAAACAACTAATAAATGGATTTAAACTGCATCCAGCAGGGTAGTATTTCAGATTTCAACAAACAAAATAGAAGCAGAAATGCAACCATACTTGGTGAGAGTGCAGGTAAGTATAGTCATCAGATGAACACAGCACATGTATCCCCCTCAAAATCATGAAACAATGATGTTTCAGAGAGTGACAATGTTCACCCTATTTAAATATTTCTTTCTTAAATCTTTAAATTTGAATAAATAAGAACAAATGCAAACATATGCAAAAAAAGATGGACCCCCCACCTCACACCATAAATAAAACTAACTTTAAATGATCACTGACCTAAATGTAATAGCTAAAACTATAAGTTTCATAAAAGCAAAATCTTTGTGACCTTGGATTAGGCAATGTCACCTAAAAACATAGCAACAAAGAATAAATAAATTGGAGTTCAAATTCTAATACTTTGTGCTTCAAAGGACACTATTAGGAAATTGAAGAGACAACATCTAGAATCACAGAAAATATTTGCAAATCATCATGGGGTCACAAAGAGTCAGACACAACTGAGCGACTGAACTGAACTGAACTGAACAAATGGTAAAGGTCTGGTATCCATAAATATGAAGATGTTATGTGTATGTGCATGCTAAGTTGCTTCAGTAATGCCCGAGTCTCTGTGACCCCATGAACTCTAGCCTGCCAGGCCTCTGCCCATGGGATTCTCCAAGCCTAGAATACTGGAGTGGGTTGCCATGCCCTCCACGAGGGGATCTTCCCGAACCAGGGATGGAGCCTGCATCTCTGATGTCCCCTGCATCGCCAGGTCTTCACCACTAGTGCCACCGGGGAAGCCCATGAAGGTGAAACATAACTCAACAATAAGAAACTATCACTTAATTAAAAATGGGCAAAGGACTGTGACATTTCCCCAAAGAAAATATACAAATGTCTAAGCAGTGTAAGCAAAGATACTTTACATTATTAGCCATTAACAACTAGGAAATGCAAATCAAAACCATACTGAGATACCGCTTTGCATTTGTTAGGATGGCTATCATCAAAAAGACTAACAATAACAAGTGCTGACAAGAATATGATGAAATCAGAACCCTCCTACATAGCTGAGGGGAATGTAAAAAGCTGCTGCTTTGGAAAATAATTTAGCAATGTCTCAAAAAATTAGACACAGTGGTTCCGTAAGACTCAGCAATTCCACTCTAATTCTCCAAGAGAACTGAAAATATAGGTTCACAAAAACTTGTACATGCATATTCAAAGTGGCATTATTCATAACAGTGAAAAAGTGAAAACAACTCAAATGTCTATCAAGTGATAAATGGATAAACAAAATGTGGTATACCTATAAAATGAAATATTTTTCAATCATAAAAGAAACAAAGGATCACTACATGCTACTGTATGAATGAACCCTGAATACATTAATATGCTAAAGAAGTTAAGACACAAAAGGCTACATATCCTATGCATGCGACTGCTGCTGTTTAAAATACATCTTCCAATGAGCCAGGGCCAGGGAAAAGAAAACTTAATTCCAAGTATGTGTGTGTGTTTGTGTGTGCTAAGTCACTCAGTCATGTTGACCCGACCCCATGGACTGAAGCCCGCCAGACTCCTCCGTCTATAGAATTTTCCAGGCAAGAATACTGGAGTGGGTTGCCATTTCCTACTCCAGGGGATCTTCCAGATCCAGGTATCAAAGGCATGTCTCTTGCCCCCTGCATTGGCAGGCAGATTCTTTACCAATTTTAAGTATACCAGATCACAAATAAGAGTTATATTTATCCATGTTCATTTCCTGTCCGTTTCTCCAATTTTCTGAAATATTCATTATACGAATTAAAGGGCAGGGAGATAAATGTCCATAATAGGCAATCCCATATAGGCAGAAAGTATATTAGTGGTTACCAAAAGATTGAGGAGGAAAACAGGAAGCAATTGCTGATAGGTATGAGTTTTGTGGGGGAGGTAATGAACATGATTTGGAATTAGATGCTTGTCTTTGCACACCTTTGGGAATATACTCAAACCACTGAACTGTATACTGCAAACAGGTGATTTTTATTATATGTGAATTATATCTCAATATAGCTGTTAACAAAAATTCAGAGTAGAAGTGAGTAAACTGTTTTGGTCAAAGCAATCACTGCCTAATTTACATAGAAAGTTCTAACTATACTAAACATAAGATTATAATTAGATTTGGCTCTCTTTGGTTTTGCATGTCAGTTAAGTCAATATTTCATTAATAAAAGTAACATTAGAAAATTTTCTTCCCATATACCTCCCTACTTATTTTACAGTCTAGCATGTAGAACACGGCGACCTAACTTGGGGTTACCCTCTCCCACAGCTTCTCAAATTTGCAAAATACTCAAGAAGAAGATGCTCAAACTGCATAGATCAGGTGTCTGGGAGACAGGTAATTCTATTCAAGAGTGAGTGCTCTGTTCCCTACTTCTCATTGTGGTAATTCCTTCCCCAGGCCCATTTTTCTCTCAGATCATTTCTGAGTCTCCCCTCAACACCTAATTATGAATGCTATTGGTATAAAATTACTGTCCAGTGAGATTAGTCTGTATAAATACCTTTATAACAGGCCATCATGATTAAGGCTGGGAATAGTATTTCTTAAATGTCAAAAATGGTGACTGGCTTCAGTATTCTTCTTAACATTTTCATAACCTAATCATTGCTCCTGGGCAGATTCCTATTCTAATAACTTTTGCCAATCCTGACTGCATAAATAACCAATTGCTTCATTATTCTCATTATTAACCTTTAACAAAAAAGGAGCCAGAGATGGCTTGTAGGATAGGAACTGGTTCATAATGAAAGGCTGGTTACTAAGCTAAAGAATATATTAAATAGAAGAGAATGTTTAACACTCAGCATCTTAAAAAACAACAATGACACAATATACAGTGGTCTAAATAAGCTAATATCCTCTCAAAGTCAATCTACATCAAACCAGGTTGGTTTTATATTCCCACGCTTTTTCTTAGCAATCTCAAAAAGACAGGAATGATTTGTGGCGGTCCCAAGAGTCTCTCCAGCTATATGACGTATATAAAAAGAATTTTTTATTTTATCTGTTACCATAGGCAATAATGTTTATAGTAGATGAACATATTAGCCTGGACACAGAATATGAATTTTATTCATGAAAAAGTTAGCACAATTATTCAGCTTAAGAGTTAAATGTCAGCATTTGAAGGCAAATTATAGGCAAATTCATTTAAATACATGCTATGTGGCAGAATATAAAATAGGCAGTCCTAACTTTATCAATTTTTTTATATCTGTGTTGATTCACCAGATTTTGAAACGTCCTCCCCTTTCCTGTAAAATCCAAAATATATGTACATGCAAAACAGTAATTTTCCTTCCTCCCTAGCACAATGAGACTACAGTCCTCCATCTGTAGAGAGATTTATGTGAGGAAAATGTGGGTAAAATGCCTTCTTAACTGATTGTGGGGGGATGGGAGATACTGAGAAAGAAGACATATTTAACTCAATCCTGGCCAACAGATGGGCAGAATGCAACAGATGGATGAAATTCAACCTAAGGGAAGGTGTGCACCAACCACAATGTGAACCCAACACTGCAGGTCTGCTCAACTGTGATTCAAGAGCTGAGAGAAACAGCAGTCCTCATGATCTCATTAAAGAAATAAAGCTTCCCAACGGAAAAATAAATTAATATTAAGCATTATCATATCAAAACCTAAACATCAAATTAATTTGCTGAAACAGCTGCTGGAAATGGTGATTTTGCAAAGCTTAAAGCCTTTAACCCCCAAATGCATTATATAGAAAAATACTAAAACTAGAGATTGAAGCAGAATGAATAGGGAGATGAAAGATTAAACAATTCTGCGAGAGAAAAATCAAGGGTGGAAGGAGAAAGAACAGAAGACAGCACACGCTACTAGCATGTTGCCTAAGCAACTAACTGTCTTATTAAACTGGAAGCATTCTTCTGGGGCAGTGGAGACCACTCCCATTGCCCCATCCCACTCTTGCCTCAGATGTCTAGGACACCTGAATCTGGTGGTTTACTATGTAATTCCTGATCTAATACAAAATGAAATGAAGAAAGGTCTCCAAGAGAGGACAAAACAGAATATATATATATATATATATATATATATATAAATATATA
>SJYX01000913.1:72062-89038 GCA_006410675.1 Oreotragus oreotragus
TTCCTGATCTAATACAAAATGAAATGAAGAAAGGTCTCCAAGAGAGGACAAAACAGAATATATATATATATATATATATATATATATAAACAACTTCTTTTTAGGGAACCAAGACTCCTTAGAAAAGAGGCTGATTTCAATGGCTGGGACAGGGAAAGTACAAAGTGATCCTAAACTCTTATTCTAATGCAAGAAAGTGTTTAAAACAAATAGATGAGGGCATATCAAGAGAAAGAGCAGCAGTCCCTCTCAGCTGGGGCTTTTTGGCCAAATTTGGGATAAACTGAGCATCAAAAAGAATGACTCATTAATAGCAAATTAAGTAAACAAAAATCCACCAGTCTATTGTGATACTTCACAAAAGAAGAAAAGAGTGAAAGGGGAAAAATTTTAAGTTCCTCTTTATAGAAAAATGTTAATTGTATAGAAGGAATGGTAAAATTTTTAAAATCACCATTTTGTAATCCCCAATGTAATAACTAATTTAGGTGAGGCTCATTCATTGATGCTAAAATCAGTAGGTAAAAGGTTAATAAATAAGAAATTCGTATGGTGTTAAGATTATTTACAGCAAAGAAGAAAATGACCTTTAAATGGTAAAATTTGTTAGTCATCACCTAAACAGAGTAAATTAATTTAGGATTACTAGTAGTGAAACAAGCAGAAATTATGTACTTCCTAGTATCTGAACCAGGCAACATCACCTAAGACATATTTTTGCCAAGTATGCTTTACTTGAATCCAACCAAATCTGAAATCTAACTCCCATTTAACAGAATTGAAAGAAACAAAGGGATAAGTTACACCACACTCAAACAATCAGACAAATCCACAATGTCGGAGATTTTGCAAAGCACTTGAACTCTTCAAAAAGTCAAGTTATGTGGAAGAAACAGGGTAGGACTATTCTAGATTAAGAGATCAAAGACACAACCAAATACAGCCCATCAATCAGACTGAATTTTGGCTCAGGAAGAGAAATAGCTATAAAAGACATTCTTGGGACAACTAGAAGAATTGGAATATAGACTCAGGAAAAGTTATTATAGAATTACTGCTTATTTTCTTAGGTGGTTTATAATATGGTTTATAAAGAGAAATATTATTCTTATGAGTGTGAAATATTTAGGGTGACATATAACAGCTGCCACTTTAGGGAAGAAAAAGCGCAAAATAAATTTTATATCTGTAAGTAAATTTATTTATATAATGTATAATAGAACTAAAACATAAATATGTACATAGGTTTACATGCATATATATACATACATAAATATACATATGAGGAGGCAAAGCAAAAAGAGCAAAATGTCAACAAGTGTGGAATCTAGGGAGCAGGTATAGGGTGGTTCATTGCATGAGTTTGTTAACCTTTCTATATATTTGAAATAGGTTGGTAGGTGCCCAACATGCTTCTGGAGAAAAGTGGAGAAATAACTCCAGAAACAATGAAGAGATGGAGCCAAAGCGAAAACAGCACCCAGCTGTGCATATGACTGGTGATGTAAAGTCCAATGCTGCAAAGAACAATATTGCATAGGAGCCTGGAATGCTAGGTCCATGAATCAAGCAAACTAAACTGGAAGTGGTCAAACAGGAGATGGCAGGAGTGAACATCGTCATTTTAGGAATCAGCGAACTAAAATGGAGCAGAACGGGTGAATTTAATTCAGAAACTTTATCTCTACTAATGTGGGCAAGAATCCTTTAGAAGAAATGCAGATGACACCACCCTCATGGCAAAAAGTGAAAAGGAACTAAAGTGAAAAGAGGAGCGAAAAGGCTGGATTAAAACTTAAAACAGTCAAAAAACTAAGATTATGGTATCTGATCACATCACTTCATTGCAAATAAAAAGGGGAAAACTGGAAGCATGGCAGATTGATCCATAGCTTTAAAGCTATGACAAACCTAGACAGCATATTAAAAAGCAGAGACATTACTTTGCCGAGAGAGATATTACTTTGCTGACAGAGGTCCATTTAGTCAAAGCTATGGTTTTTCTGGTAGTCATGTATTGAGAGTTGCACCATTAAGAAGGCTGAGCACAGAAGAATTGATGCTTTTGAATTGCGGTGTTGGAGAAGACTCTTAGGAGTCCCTTGGACTGCAAGGAGATCCAACCAGTCTATGCTAAAGGAAATCAGTCCTGAATATTCACTGGGAGGACTGATGCTGAAGCTCCAATACTTTGACCACCTGATGTGAAGAACTGACTCACTGGAAAAAACCCTGATGCTGGGAAAGATTGAGGGCAGGAGAAGGGGATGACAAAGGATGTGATGGTTGGACATCATCACCGACTTGACGATGCCATGGACATGAGTTTGAGCAGACTCGAGTTGGTGATGGACAGGGAAGCCTGGCATGCTGCAGTCCATGGGGTTGCAAAAACTCAAACACAACTGAGCGACTGAACTGAACCGAACTATTTGAAAACTGTCATGATAAAAAAAAAATCTTTTCTGTGTTCTTTTTGTTTTCATAGTACATGAAATGAAATGAATTCTGGAAAAGGAGTTTACAGATGCATTGGGTAGGAAGGAAGGAGAGTACCCTTGGCTGAAAGGTCATCCGGAGCAAAGGATAGAGAAATGAATCTGATTTGCACATTAAGGGAACTGCAAATAAGACAGCATGGGTGGTTGAATGGTTGAGAGTAAGGAGAATGAGTGAAGAGGCTGCAGAGACAAACAGGGGCCAGATCTTGAATGTTATACTAAGTTGTTTGAATTTTATTTTTATGGAACCCATTGATATCTTACAACCAATTTGTATGTTGTAAAGATCCCTTTAGTCGGAATGTTAAGGGTGGATTGGAGGGCTTGAAAATAGAATGAAGGCAACCAGCTAGAACTGGCTACAACAGTCTAAAGGAACAGATGAGAGGGGTCCGAGTTGAAGTAATAATGGTAGGAAAAGGGGGGGGTGGATTTGGTTGAAGAGGGAAATTTAAGATGAAATCAGCTTATGAATTGAGCAGAAAGTTGTATGATGTACATTTTCATTTTCCAAGATAGGCAACGAAGAACAAACAAAAGGTATGGGGGAAGGGGTGGAGCTTTAGACACACTGAGTTGGAGATGCTTGAAGAGCAATTCACTGAGATGCCCAATTGGGACACTTGAAGCCCTGGGCCTGGAATTCAGAGAAGACGTCTCAGCATAAATAGAGATTTGGGAGTTAATCATTTTGTACGCGGTGGCCAAAGACATGAGAATGTTTAACACTGTGCAGAAAAGTATTCAGTTTTGTCCGTTTGTTCATTCTTTTATTCATTCAACAAATAAGTATCATGAGGGCAGGAATACTTGTTTTGTTTACTGCTGAATTCCTTAGCCTACATAATAGGTGCTCAATAAATATTTATTGAATAATATTTACTGAGTACATTAATACCCCAGACTGTGCCAGGTATTGGACACACAATGATGAACAAGACCAACACTGTCTTCTGCAGGGAGCTTGTCATCCAGTGAGGAGGGCAGGTAAGCAAGCACATACTTAAGATTACAAATAATGAAAGCAACAGCAAGAACATTAATGTAGTCCTATGCAAGTATTTCCTAAGGGGACCCAAATAACTGAGGAACCAGGAAAACCCTTTTGGAGAAAGAAATGTTCAAATTAAGGGAAGAGGGCCAACGTAACAACAACATGTAAAGGGCAGGCAGAGAAGAGGAACTGATAAAAAGATGTGTCAGCTGGGCCCAATGCTGCAGAGGCCACACCAGTTAAAGACGACATTAAGGGAGCTACAGTGACTTTCGCCAGAACACAAGTTTGTTCACAACTTCCCCCACTGTTTTGATAGTTTCTATTTCACACTTTCCAGGGTCTTCAGAGAGAAGACCCTGGAAAGAAAGAGCTGTTTTTACTCAGGGTCACCTTGTTCCATCCATTAGTCACAAGCTTTCAAGGGAATGTAGAACTCAAAGATCTTCACTATGGCAGGAACTCCCTTCACTCTGTACCCCAACACACTACTTAATATATAAAGACAGCACATACTGTATATTCTGCTTAAAATGTTTCGCCTGATCCCAATTCTACGAAATTCCTCCTTATCCTTTCAAACTGAGCTTTATGTCACCTTTTCCTCCTAACTTTGAACTTCAGGCAGAGTTAAGTACTTTTATTATAGTAAATAGATACAGCTAAAACTATATATTACTATCAATTGAAGTGGCCTGTGTGTTTCTGAAATCATAGTATATTAAAGCTTGCTATCTCTTTGATATATAGCAGTCATTTTAAAAATGTTACAGGAATGAATAAAGGCATAAAAGTAAAGGAGTAAAGAGGGCCTCAATTTCATGTGAGGTTTGGATCTGGAATCAAAACAAACCAAAGATACACTGTGTGGTCTGTAGCCAAGAAGACACCTAAAAATACAAATTTATTAAAAACTTTAAATTGTTCTGACATCACAAGATTTTTCTATCTTGAAGCAAATATGGTTTCTGATCATGTTATATTTTTCACTCTACAATCACTACCTTATTTTCCTTTTCAAAAAAAGGGGCACATTTCCTGAGATAAACACTGAATTTCAAATTATATATCTAGTTTGGCACTCAATGACAATTTTTGCAAATGAAAACAGATTTGTTGGTAAAAGAAAAACTGATACCAAGATGCACTGATGAGCAGAGCCAGACAAAAATGTCATATGAATGTCGATGCCCTTTTATTAAACTGTGGTCTGTACTGGGGTACAACCCACTGATGCAAGTCTGAAATTTTCCATTAAAAGAGAAATTCATGGCAAATTAGGTGCATGGCCACAGTGTTTTCAATTTCCTGACAATAGTAACCTGTTAGGAAGGGAAATAAATCGCCAAGTCAAACGGGAAAACTCGATGTTATGGACACTTACAAAGGAAAAGGGTCAAACGCCTCACCCATTTTCTTCTGGACTCTACTTGTTCTGTTTGAAAAACACAAGCCACTGAAAGATATCTAATTAGAGTATATATTAATAACTAGCTTTATGGGAGTTTTCTTAGCATTATAGTCTTTACCTTATTCCTTGCAAAGTCACAGAAAATGGGGCAGAGACAGACTTGGAACTAAGAGTAAAGCTTTACATTATGTCTTTGCTCAGATCACTGAACTCTGAGGTTTTTCAGAAAATCAGCTCTGTAAACGAAGACCCAAAATTTATTTCTCCAACTTTAAAGCTAAGTATGCTTATTTAAAAGTTCATATGCAGATACCTTAAAAAGTAGGCTATCAATGTACTAGGTTGCTTAGAATTTTAACTTCTTAATACCAGTTTCCTTTCCACATAACACTCTAAGGATACATGTCTTTTCAAGAAATCATGGTAAACGTTAAAGACAAGGTTGCAAAAGCATTTCTAGTGAGTCACACATTTTATCTAGCTTCTAACCTGCTTAAAACATATCTTTTGCATAAAGGTCCCATGTTGCAACTAGACCTGCACGATAAGTATTTAAAGCAGCCATTTGGAAGCCTGCTTTAAATCAATACAACCTTTCTTGAGTTAAAGGAGCCAGCCTAGAACTGTAGAAAAGAAGGTTGTTATCACACCCCTCCCCTCACCAGAAGCTACTTTATAAGACAAACTATGGTAATAATGATGAACACCTGAACATTTCAAATTTCCAAAGGGGTAAATTCCTGACAACACAGACCACTGAAAAGAGTTTGCACACTAAGCTCCCTAGACTGAAGTGAATAGGCTAAAAGCACCTTAGAAAGCAGTCATCTCATTCTGCTCCCTAGCTTCAAGAAGAGGAGTTTTGTTCTTGTAATTAAATTAAAACCCTTCATGAACTATCAACATCAATATATATGACACGCCTCTCTCTCTTCATATGTCTTTATTTGTCTGCTTGAACTATTTATGCTGCTGTGTAAGATCATCCATTTCTGAGTGGAAATGTAAAATGACTGTTAAGAGGTCCCTTAAATCTCTTTTCCAAACTAAGTAATCCAGGGGCATTATGCTTCCCTTATAAAGTTCATCTCCCAGCTCTTATCAGCTTTGTGCTTCTCATCTCTCCCTTTTTCAGTCCCTTATTAGCGTTCTTTTAATAGTCAGACAGACCACCATCACCTATTGCACAATTAAATGCTTACAACCAGGAATAGATACCTGAATTAGAATATTTGAAGACATTTCCCGAGATAAACACTGAGGTTCAAATTATATATCTAGTTTGGCACTCAATGACAATTTTTGCAAATGAAAACAGATTTGTTGGTAAAAGAAAAACTGATACCTCAGTATAACCTCTGCTGGGGTGTAGGATACTTCTAAGTGCTTTAAAGAAATTATAACATTTAACCATCATCAAAGGACAAAAAACAAAGTACTATTATTGGTCTTATTTTACAAATAAATTTGCAGCCCAGAATGGCTAAATACTTACCCAAGGTTAGTCACTCTGCCAGTGAGCTGCTGCTGCTGCTGCTAAGTCACTTCAGTCGTGTCTGACTCTGTGTGACCCCATAGACGGCAGCCCACCAGGCTTCCCCGTCCCTGGGATTCTCCAGGCAAGAACACTGGAGTGGGTTGCCATTTCCTTCTCCAATGAATGAAAGAGAAAAGTGAAAGTGAAGTCGCTCAGTCTGTCCGACTGTTAGCGACCCCATGGACTGCAGCCCACCAGGCTACTCCGTCCATTGGATTTTCCAGGCAAGAGTACTGGGGTGGGGTGCCATTGCCTTCCCCGAACAAGCTTCTGAGGGATGCTAATCTCTGGTGCAGGGACCACACTGTGCATATCGTCTCCAAGACCCTCCCAGCCTCCTTCTTTACTTTGAAGTGTAATACATTATTAAACTTCCGTGCTTCTTCTCTTTAATCTATCCTTACAACATGATGCTTTTTCTCTTTTTGGTCAATTGTTCCAGTATTCTTGCCTGGGAAATCCCACGGACAGAGGAACTTGGCAGGGTACAGTCCATGGGATCATAGAGAGTTGGACACAACTGAGCAACTAACACTTTCATTTTTGTTTTGGGAAAAAAGTATACAGAAATATTTTTCTATTGTGGCTGACTACTGAAGTCATAACAATTAGCATGTATTACCTGTAGGGAGGGGGAATTTATATTGGAAGAAAGTCCACAGAAAAAAAATGAACAACCATATTTTGTCTCTTCTACTTTCAAACAGATATCCATCCTCATTTTTAAGCCTTAAGTCTGCAGTATAACTTCTAAACTCAGTTTAACATTGTAGACCATTAGCTATGGCCTTGGGGACAAGAAGAGTTTACTCTGGCTTAGAGGGTAAAGCATCTGCCTGCAATGCAGGAGACCTGGATTCGATCCCTGGATCGAGAAGATCCCCTGCAGAAGGAAACGGCAACCCACTCCAGTATTCTTGCCTGGAAAACCCCAGGGACAGAGGAGCCTGGTAGGCTCCAGTCCATAGGGCCACAAAGAGTCGGATGGAGTGACTTCACTTCACTTTGGGGACAAGCACCCTCACCAAAGATGCAAGCACTTTTTAATGCAGTATGAAAATATGACTAATACAATAACTCAAAGTAAAAATCAAGTGATTTCCATAAAATATTAATACTATTCATGACTCGAGTAAAAAGGGAGAGTTCTTATAGAACAGAATCACATCTAACATTTTAAGGTTAAACTGGAAAAAGTAGTAGGAATATCTCATTTCTTTCCTCTTTGAAAGTGACTAGGGCTACTGCTCACAAATGTAAATTATTGCACAGAGAAAAATTAAGTAACTTCTATGTGCAGGTTTATTATCTAAACCCAGCAAAAGCTGCAAAGACTCAGGGTAATAAAGTGTTTTATGAACAACTTCACTTCACTGGTTCCTAATATAATTGAGCTTATGTGAACTGTTTAGCAGAATGGCATTTTAAAAACTGGTAAAGAACCAGATTATCTGCTTGACCCTCCATTCAAGAAGTTATAGAGAAATAGCCCAAAATATTCAAGGAGAAAAGTTTTACACTGTCAATAAAATCAAGGAGTCAAGTTTCTGATTTACTATTTTAAAACAATACTAAAAAAAAAAAATAAAAAAAAATAAAACAATACTGACCACTAAGTACATTAATCCAACAGGACACATTTAAAAGAATAATCCCAGAGACCTAGGATTTTATCTACATATGCTTAACAACAGAAAACTGAATCTACTATAAAATTCAAAAGTAATGAGCTGAAGAGCCAATGATTTCTATTCTATTCTTTGACTATTTTAAGCAATTCCACTAGGAGGCAGAAGCTTTATATATTCAGTCTGTCTAGTAGTGATTTTTTTTTTTGAAAAATCAGTCTTAGATAAATCAATTCACCCAGGTCTGCACTGGAAGGGAATATACCATCTTATGGACAAAGGTAAAGCATCTAAACGGGGTTCCCAGATGGTGCTAGTGGTAAAGAACCTGCCTGCAGTGCAGGAGACTTAAGAGACCTGGGTTCGATCCCTGGGTCAGGAAGATCCCCTGGAGGAGGGCATGGCAACCCACTCCAGTATTCNGGAATATACCATCTTATGGACAAAGGTAAAGCATCTAAACGGGGTTCCCAGATGGTGCTAGTGGTAAAGAACCTGCCTGCAGTGCAGGAGACTTAAGAGACCTGGGTTCGATCCCTGGGTCAGGAAGATCCCCTGGAGGAGGGCATGGCAACCCACTCCAGTATTCTTGCCTGGAGAATCCCACGCACAGAGGAGCCTGGTGGGCTATGGTCACGGCATCACAGAGTCGGACATGACTGAAGCAACTTAGCATGCATGGACACAAAGCATCAAAACATAACAGGATATGTTCAGAAAATTAAGTCAATGTACATAGCCAGAAAAAACATTTTTTAAGAGTAAAATTAAAGTTAAGTACAATGGGATTTCTAATTCCAGACAAGATGAAGTAAGCATAATTAACCCTATTTGTCTCATTAAGTATAGTTAGAAGTGTGGTCATGATATACAATATAAACATAAGGAGACTCTAAATGATGGACAGATGGTAGACTGGCTGAGAGCCTCAGAACCTGGGGAACAACACAGAGGAGAGTTGCCTAGTTTTGTTTTCACCTTGTGTATCTGGGACTGTGTTGTAGAAAACAATTCAGAAATCCCAACTGCCACTGACAAAAAGAAAATCCAAGAGAAGCTTACTTTCATCAGAAAAAAAAAAAAAAATGGGGGGGTGGGGGTTGGTGGGAACCTAGCAAAATGGAAGGCTTTCAGGTAAGAACTGCCTGACTTGAGCCAAACATCACATAAATGACTGCAATGCCGCCACCACCTCCATCAGCAAAGGCTCGGTGAGAGGCTCAGACTTCTACTCCCTCTACTCCCTCTACTCCCCCACCTCTCTCTGCTGGAGAGGGGTCAGAGAAGGCTGAAAGGGGGAGGCTGACGTTAATGACTCCTTCCCCAACTTCTTCACCCTCATGATTATTAACAGAGATCTCTTGGCTTGAAGTTCCACTCCCATCTACCTTTAATGAGATATCCCTCCCTGCTGGGGTGATGTCAGAGGAAGCTGAGTGCAAAGTTAACAATTTCATGACATCTCAGCGATATCAGCGGAGGCCAATTGGGAAGCGGCTGTCCAGAGTTAGGGTGGTATCAGCAGAGCTCTAGTACAGTGCTGAACTTCTATCCCTTACCCAGCAGTAATTACGTGCCCACCTCACCCTGGCAAGAGGCTGAACTTCCACCTTCACCTAAAAGTTATGAGGTGGAGTCTCCTCTTTCACCACTGCTGTGATGTCAGAAAAAGTCTGCTAAAAGAGATCATATAAATAAAACCACAACATAATACCTACCCAAAATGTCTGCAATACAGTTAAATATCATTTGTAATACCAAGAATCCAGATAATCTAAACTTGAATTAGAAAAGACAATGAACAGATGCCAGTACTGAAATGATACAGATTTTAAAAGTGCAATCATGAAATGCTTCAACAAGCAATTATAAACATGCTTAAAACAAATGAAAAAAGCAGTAAATAAATGGAAAATATAAAGAACAATCAAATGGAAATTTAAGAACTGAAAAATACAAAATCCAGAACAAAAAGCTTCCTGGATGGGCTCAACAAGAGAAAGGAGTGGACACAGGAAAGAATTAGTGAAGCTGAAGACAGAACAATACCTTACCCAATTTGAATATCAAAGAGAAAACAAACAGAAAAAGAAAATGAGCAGAGCCTCAGGAATCTGAGAGACTATAGTAAAAGATCTAGCATTCCTGTCACTGAGTCCAGAAAGAGACCAGAAAGAGGGTGGAGCTGGAAAAAATATATGAAGAACTGACACCTGAAAATTCCCCAAATTTGGCAAGAACTGTCAACCTATAGTCAAGAAGTCAAGCAAATCCCAAACCAGATAAACTCCCCAAAATCCATGCCAAGACACATTATAATCAAACTTTTGAAAACTAAAGACAGAGAAAAATCTTAAAAGCAAGAGAGAAGCAACCTCATTTAAAGAAGGAAAAACTGAATGACAGTTGATTTTCATCATAAAAATGAAGGCCAGAAGGAAATGGCCCATTTTTCAAGTGCTGAAAGAAAAGAACTACCCACCCCAGAATTCTGTGTCCAACAAAAATATCCTTCAGAAATGCAGGCGAAATTAAGAAATTCTCAGATGAAAGACAACTAAGAATTTATATCTATTCTAAAAGAGTGGCTACAGATTCTCTAAGTAAGAAAGAATTTTGGAACATCAAGAAGGAAGAACAGAAAGAATACAAATATGGATAAACAGACTTTCCTTTCCCCTCTTAAATTTTCTGAATTATGTTTGACAGTTGAAACACAAATTATATCATTGTTTGATGTGGATTTAAAAAGACTCACAATGGAATGGTAATACCTTAAGCAACTGCATCTGCAAGCAATCAATTTACTCATTTTTAAGTACATCCTATTTCGCTGAAAAGGCAGATGGCCAACATGACCTTGTTAAACATTTCCAGCTTCCATCTCAATACATCATCCCTTCATGTCTTCACATTCAATTAATGTTGAATGAATGAGTGAATGAAGGAATGTTTTCTAAGACAAACTTCTCCACCTGTATTTCTAACTGCACCCTCTTTTATATGATTCAGGTTCTATTAATTATATATACTATCTTTCTCATGATCTCAACAGATTTTGGCTCCCTCTCATAAGCCTTCAAATAAGTGCATCCTAAGAAACTCCCTCCTCACAAAAAACTATCTTCCTGAGGAGCCAATTACCATTACCAAAACACTAAAAAATTAATCCATAATCATTATCTCTAATTCTTATGTCCATTTCAATTCTGGCCTAAAACCGTGTTTTCCTGTCCTGTCATTTTATTTATACTGTGTTCTTGACAAATATCCTCTAATTTACTAATTGATAAATATAAAAATGACTCAATGGACATGAATTTGAGCAAACTCCAGGAGACAGTGGAGAACAGAGGAACCTGGCGTGCTGCAGTCCATGGGGTCGCCAAGAGTCAGACACGACTTAGCAGCTGAACAACAACTGTAACAGCCTGATTTTATCTTCCTTGCTGGCCACTTTTTCCTCTCTTCCGGTCTCTTGAGTCATTGACCCATTCAGCTTCTTCTTTATCAGTTACTCCTTTTAAAATCTCTTTCTCTGACTGCCCCTTACTTTATCCCCATTAAATGCAAATATTCCCTAAGATAATGTCCCAGAACCTATTTACTACCTCTTCCCATGACCTTATATAATACCATAGCTCAAATTCAATACATATGCTGGTGATCCCCAAGTTTCTGTTTTTCAACTAGTCCAGCAAAGTGACTAAGGTTCTATAGCAGTAGAGTATATGCACATATTTGACCATATATGTTTTATAAAATTTAGGTAAGATAATTGTTAAACCTCTAATTTCTCAAATCATTTTTAATATTTTCAAATCATAATGTTGAGTTTTCACATTTAAATAACCGAAGTTAATATGCTCCAAAAGTTTTCATCCTACTATCATACACAGTACCATCACAATGTTGTTGAATGAGGTCACTTTTCATTTTAAAATGCTGCTGCTGCTGCTGCTAAGTCACTTCAGTCGTGTCCGACTCTGTGTGACCCCATAGACGGCAGCCCACCAGGCTCCCCCGTCCCTGGGATTCTCCAGGCAAGAATACTGGAGTGGGTTGCCATTTCCTTCTCCAATGCATGAAAGAGAAAAGTGAAAGTGAAGTCGCTCAGTCTGTCCGACTGTCAGCGACCCCATGGGCTGCAGCCCACCAGGCTCCTCCGTCCATGGGATTTTCCAGGCAAGAGCACTGGGGTGGGTGCCACTGCCTTCCCCTGAACGTCCACTCTGGGGCTCAGTGATTACCTGATTAATAACATATGTGATAGAGGTTTTGTTCTAATTGTACTGTTATTGTTGCTCAGTCACCTAGCCATTTCCAGCTCTCTGTGACCCCATGGACTGCAGTGCTCCAAGCCTCCCTGCCCGTCACTATTTCCCAGAGTTTGCTCAGACTCATCTCCATTGAATCAGTGATGCCATCCAACCATCTCATCCTTTGCTGTCCTTGTCTTATTGCCAAGTGTCTGAAGTTCATATCTGTGTTGTATAAATCTTGTATGGGTCTGCATATAAGTGATATCATACCACACTTGTCTTTCTCTGTCTGACTTATTTCACTTAGCATAACACCCTCAAACTTCATCCATGTTGGTGCAAATGATTGAGCTGTATTCCACTGTATATAGATATACTGCATCTTCTTTATCTGTTTATCTGTTGATGAACACTTAGGTTGCTTCCATATCTTGGCAATAGTAAATAATGGGGCTACAAACACTGGGGTTCATGTATCATTATGAAGTAGTGTTTGGGGAAGGAGGTTTTCTTTGGATATATATTCAGAAGTGAAATCGTTGGGTCACATGGTAGTTCTTTAGCTTCTTGAGAAATCTCCATACTGTTTCCCACAGTGACTATACCAATGTACAGTCTCATCAACAGTGTACAAGGGTTCCCTTTTCTCCAGATCCTCACCACTTGTTATTTATATACCTATTGGCCTTCTGCATTTCCTTCTTAGGGAAAATGTCTATTCAGTTCTGTCCATTTTTAAATCAGGTCATTGCTTTGTATGATGCTTATTATATATTTTGGCTGTTAACCTCTTATCAGTCATATTTGCAAATATTTTATCCCATTCAGTAGGTTGTGTTTTTGCTTTGTTGATGAATTCCTTGGGTGTGAAAAAGCTTTTAAATTTAATTAGGTCCCATTTGTTTATTTTTTCCTTTGCTTTAGGAGATAGATCCAAAAAATATTGCTATGATTTATGTCAAAGTGTTCTGCTTATGTTTTCTTCTAGGAGTTTTATGGATCTAGTCCTATATTTAGGTCTTTAATATATTTTGAGTTTATTTTTGTATGTGGTATTAGAATGTTCTAATTTTATTCTTTCTCATGTAGCTGTCCAGTTTTTCCAGCACCACTCATTGAAGAGACTGCCTTTATTTTTTAACAAAATGAAGTGTGTTTAGAGCAATACCTCTCACATGGTGAATATTCTACTAGCTGTTATAATGGTGTTTTCTACCACATATTCTGATACATAAAATGTATGTATTGATCAAATATCCCTTAAAAATAACTGGGAAAAGACTACTTAAAAGGAGAATATATTATCATTAGAATTACTAATTAATACTTGAAAAGGGAAATATTAATTACAGGAGAACAGATTAATTACTATAAAATGAGAAGAAGGAAACAGATAAAAACGTTCCCGAAATTAAAACACTATTTATTTGAATAATTCGTCATCTGCTAACAAAAGACAGAAAAGTAAATGGCTGTGCCTTGAATAGATGAGACTGTCTTTTCTTTATGGTATATTCTTGCTTCCTTTGTTGTAGACTAATTGACCATAAATCACTGCAGACAGTGAATGCAGATATGAAATTAAAAGATTTTTGCTCCTTGGAAGGAAAGCTTTGACAAACCTAGACAGCATATTAAAAAGCAAAGAAATCACTTTGCCAGCAAAGGTCTGTATAGACAAAGATATGTTTTTACCAATACTCATGTGCAGTTGTGAGCACAGAATTGCAGAGCACAGAAGAATGATTACTTTCGCATTGTTGTACTGGAGAGTCCCTTGGAATGCAAGGAGATTGAACCAGTCAATCCTAAAGGAAATCAACCTTGAATATTCTTTGGAAGGACTGATGCTGAAACTGAAGCTCCAATACTTTGGCCAGCTGATGAAGAACCAGCTCATTGAAAAAGACTCTGATAGTGGGAAAGACTGAAGGCAAAAGTAGAAGAGGGCAGCAGAGGATGAGAGATTAGATAACATCACTGACTCAATGGACATGAATTGAGCAAACTCCAGGAGAAAGTGAGGGACAGGAAAGTCTGGTGTGCTGCAGCCAGTGGGGTCACAAAGAGTTGCACATGGCTTAGTGACTAAACAATAATTGACCATAATTGTGTATGTTTATTTCTAGGCTCTCTGTTCTGTTCCATTGATCTACATGTCTGTGTTTGTGCAGGTAACATAGTTATACAATTTAAATTATACAATAGTTTGTGAAATATCTTGTCACTGACATTAGGTAGCAAATATAAGCAAATTAACTATAAAACTATATCAAAAATAATTGTGATTAGAGAATGCATAATTGTATGTAAGCTTCTTTACAATAGATATTTAACAAAGAATATGCATTATCTTTATCACTTTAAGCAAATAAAGTATTTTTTAAAATGATGGTGGTCACCAGAAAAAGTGACAATCCATGCTTCCTCAAGTGTATTTTTATCTACTCAACTCAACACATCTAATCATCTTAGGTGAGAGAGTTGAGAAGGCAGCCTAGAACATACATAGCGGGTCTTCAGTTTATGCATTGCCAATTTCACTTCTTTGTTTCTCAATGTGTAGATTATGGGGTTCAATATAGGTGTGAAAACTGTAGAGAACACAGAAAGGACTTTATCCACTGGGAAGTTGCTGAAAGGAGATGTGTATAAGAGACAGGTATATAGATATACTGCATCTTCTTTATCTGTTTATCTGTTGATGAACACTTAGGTTGCTTCCATATCTTGGCAATAGTAAATAATGGGGCTACAAACACTGGGGTTCATGTATCATTATGAAGTAGTGTTTGGGGAAGGAGGTTTTCTTTGGATATATATTCAGAAGTGAAATCGTTGGGTCACATGGTAGTTCTTTAGCTTCTTGAGAAATCTCCATACTGTTTCCCACAGTGACTATACCAATGTACAGTCTCATCAACAGTGTACAAGGGTTCCCTTTTCTCCAGATCCTCACCACTTGTTATTTATATACCTATTGGCCTTCTGCATTTCCTTCTTAGGGAAAATGTCTATTCAGTTCTGTCCATTTTTAATATAGATGAAGATACAGGGTCCAAAAAAGAGGGTAACCACAATGATGTGGGCAGTCAGAGTGCTGCAGGCCTTGGTCATGTCCATTGAGGAACGACGTTGCACAGTGACCAGGATGACTGTGTAGGAGACCAGCAAGAGCAAAAATGAGGCCACCCCCATGAGACCACTATCCAAAAGCATCAACACTTCAGGGACATATGTATCTGTACAGGCAAGTTTGATGACCAAAGTAAGGTCACAGTAATAACTGTTCACAACATTTGGACCACAGAAGGGCAGGTTTACAGTGAAAGCTAATTGGCTCAAGGAGTGCATGACCCCAATCACCCAAGAGCCTACTACCAGACCTGTACATTTGCACAAGTTCATGATGGTCGCATAATGGAGAGGTTTGCATATGGCTACATATCTGTCATATGCCATAGCTACAAGGAGCACCATCTCACCACCAGCAAAGACATGGAGTAAGAATATCTGGGCCATGCATCCCTCGAAGGAGATGGTCTTGGGTTCATGAAGGAAATCATGAATCATCTTGGGGGTTGCATAAGTGGCCAGAAAGACATCGAGAATGGAAAGATTACTGAGCATTATGTACATAGGTGTATGCAGGGCAGGTTCAGAGATCACTGTGAGTACAATGAGGAGGTTGCCTAGCACAATGATGACATACAAGAAATTAAACAACATGAAGAAGAAATACTGGAGCTCCCAAGAACTGGAGAGCCCCAGCAACACAAACTCAGCCACCCTAGAATTATTTTCTTGGTTCATGAAGTACCTACAAAGAAAAACATTCATTTTTATCAAGAGCAAGAAAAGTAGACCCTGATCCTAAAAGGTTCTTCTCAACATTAATTTAAAATGCTCTAGAGTTGTCTCTAATAGAAAATATTTTATCTACAATTTTAACAAACAGATTCTCCTCTCAATTATCCTTACTGATGAAGGATAACTAAGAGGTGCAGATGCAGTAAATCAACACTTTATTTTATACACTTGTGGGTCAAATATGAGGCTAAGCAAAACAATAAATCTACATTGCAAATACAACAATTAATAGGAAGAGCTAAGGTATCCAGAATCTTGTATTGCCTTCTTGCTTGGCTGATTTTCATTATCCATTTGGGATTATCCACAAGCAGCTTCAATTCTTAGAGAAGTCTCAGAGGCCACACTTATAAGGAAAAGACCTGCGATTTTTGCTATGCAGGTCTCTCTCCTCTTGCCTCTGTCCTTTTTCTATTACTTAATTTCCACTACATCATTAAAACCATTTAATTTATGTTGTCTCTGAAGTTATTATAGCTGTTTGGGTTTGAAGTACAGTCCTTTGAAGCTAACATTGTATCACATGAAAAGAAGTAAACTGAGATGACCAGAATATAGTACAGAACATCAATAGATAAGGTGACAACCATGAAATGCAAAGATTTGATTTAGTTAACATAGATCATTTGAAGGCAAAGTGTAGCATTTCACTTATCAACTCAGAAACCTTCCAAAAGATGAGTTATATTCAGTATATGGAATTTCTAGGTTTTGTCTAGAATTTCTCAGACCTAGTGAAATAAGATATCTCCTTTTAAAAATATCCAGCAACA
>SJYX01000913.1:89203-144275 GCA_006410675.1 Oreotragus oreotragus
AACACAATGATTTCTAATTAGGCAAAAGTTGAGATAAGCAATAAGTGAAAACATGAATTACAAGATAATACACAATTGAGAAAATAAATACTTTGCCAATAGATTATAAAATAATCCTTTCTGCCTATGTTCTCTCTGCAGCTTCTTTGGAAGAATGCAAAGAGAGCTTTTGAGAATTCCTTTTAAAAAATATGTTTAGAAGCACAAGAACCTTTTTTTTTTTGAGAAAATTTTCTCACTTTTCATTTTCTAAGTTATAATTAGAAGTGATAAGGGTCAGTCTCTGTAAAAAATAGTGTAAAAAGCATAATGTCAGTGGGCAAAATTGTTTAGTCTGGAAGTGTTTTCACATACATTTTGTGTGCATTAAAGTACTTATAATAATCTGGTGAGGAGATTATTGTCCACATTTTTCATATGTGGAAATAGAGTATTAGAAAAGTTAACTAACATGCTCAATACATCCAGAACCTCATCCCAGGGCTTTAAAACCCTTTCTACAATCCTTGATAATAGAGTCTCTAATAGAATCTAAAAAGTTTAAGAGGTTGTGACAAATGGAATTATACAGATTGGAAGATGAGAGGAGTTCAGTTTAGACAGTTGATGTAAAATTGCATTTAATATTACTAATGTATCGTAAATGAATTTGATAATAAGGGCCCTTTCTAGTTAAAAAGATAGGAGGTCATATATGTTTGGCTAATGCATTTTGCTTTTAGAGATAAGTTTAAGTTTAAAATGTATTAGCTTGGAAAATTGTATTCGCTGATAACATTTTCCAGATGAGTTATTGCTATCTGACGCTTTGCAAAGATTCTTCCAAAAATTTTGAATGTAAAAAAATTATCAAGAGAATGAACAATGAATGCTGTGATGAAATAACCTGAACATTCCAAAGGGCATCTAGGTCACTAACTATCATCTGGAGTGGAACGGGCATCTTCCATTGTATTCTCTTGTGGGGAAGGGAATTTGTATCCAAAAAGGAGTAAGTATGGGTCTGAGCAAGCATTCTTGATCATACCTTTTAAGTTTGTTAGTCTCCTATGAAATGACAACTTCCTATTAGTGAAAGTGAATGAGAAATTAATAAGTGTGGAAGGAGGAGAAGAAAAATGCCAAAAATCCTCAAGGAGAGTAACACTGTGGCCTACAGAGTGCCATTTTTGTCCATGTGTTGGACTGAGCTGGGATAAACTGCTATAAATACAAAAGGTTATGGAGAAGGAAATGGCAGCCCACTCCAGTATTCTTGCCTGGAGAATCCTGTGGACAGAGAAACCTGGCAGGCTACTGTCCATGGTATTACAGAGTCAGACACAACTAAAGCAACTTAACATGCACATGGATATGCCTCTAGAAAATCTCCTCTGCTCAGAAGACCTTAAAATAAAATTTAAAATTTAGCTTAAATATTACCCATACAGATCCTTAAACCATTTTCTATAATAATCAAAGTAAAATTTCATGTGCCAGACTAACATGGGTGTAAATATCATGTGGCTGAGGCAAAAGAATTTCAACTAAATTGTAAATCCAAGCATCACAAGTCATTGTTCCAAGCTTCTTTCTCTAGTTAAAGGTCCCAACCCATTTTAAAGAAATCCCAAGCAAGTGGATCAAGCAAGTGCTTGACACTAAATGAAGAAAGCCTACCAGGTTTACTTATCTGCAGATCTCAAGAAAGTTGAAACAAGTTTTGGTTTCTTTCAGATCAAATGCTCCTATAAGAAAGCTGCATAGATGTAAAACTATAAAAAAAAATCATTGACTTAGACAAACCACCTCTTCTTCACAACACTTTATTTCACCTTTTTCTCAATTTATTATTTCTCTATATGGTTCAGGACTAGGCAATGAACTGGAACTGTGGGAGGTCTAATGTGTCCCATGGTGATTCTTTGTCATTAGATGTTTGCTGGTTTGTTGAATAGGGACAATGGTTTCAGTTCAGAGAGCCAAATCGTTTTCTGTTTTCCCTCAGCTCCCAGACCTCTGAACCTGCATCTTACCTCCACTGATTACAGGCACTGTGTTTCAAAATGATTTAGGGAAATCTGACACAAGAACTTATGAAATATTTTATGAAGAATTGAATCTTTAGTGATATTTTCCACCTTAATGAGAATATGGAATAACTCAGCATAGAACATCTGATCCCCCACAATAAGAATATATAATAAAGTCCTCTTTTAATCTAAACTATTAAAAAATCATTAATAGAGCATCCAATGTGAATATATTTGCATACTTAGCATAAATCCTGTTTATAACACATTATATGAGAATATCATAACCTGGGTTTGATGTACTAATTTTTTAATGTAGGAGTTTTACACATAGATTTACAAGTGAAACTGACCTGTAGTGTTTTGAAGTTGTGCTATCTACATCCAGTTTTGGTGCTGAGACAATGATAGACTCATAAAACGAGTAAAAATACTCAGAAAAGAATTTTTATTCCCTAGCATTATCTGTTCTTTGAAGTTTTGGAAGACTTTGTGCTTAAAACTGAATGTATCTTGTGATTTATAGGGTAGTATCTTTAACCTCTTTCTCAACGTGTTCCATAGCTATTGACATCTTCAGTTTTCTTCTTCTCTCTAAGAAAACGTGGTAACTTATGCTTTTTTTAGGAAATTAACAAATTCATCTGGGTAAATCTGTCATCTTCTGCTTTTACTTAATGTTCTTAAATTGTTTAATCTCCTCAGCGTGTGAACAGATGACCAGTTTTCTAATCTCTAGTGATTACATGTATTGCATAGGCCCTTTTTATTTTATTCAGTCCTGGTCTTTTCTTTCCTTTTTTTGGCCTGTCCAAGAACTATTGGGTTGGCCAAAAAGTTACTTTGGTGTTTTCCATAAGATGGCATGGAAAAACCCAAATGAACTTTTTTTACCAACTCAATATATTTTTATTTCATTGATAAATGCACTAAGTCATTTGTCTTTATTTGAAGAACTTCTGTTTTTAAAGTAGAACTATATTGAAATATCATCTCTCACATACTGGCAAAAATTCAAACTTTCATATGATACTGTCTTGACCAGACTAGAGACACTCTCATATACAGCAAGTGGGATGCAAAATGCAGAAACTTATTCTAGAAGTGCAGTTAGCAGTATCTATAAAATCATATACACCATTGACCCTTGCACTCAGCAACTTTACTTTGACACATAGGGAAAAAACCTCAATGAGACATATGTTAATAAGAATTGAAACTGGGTAGTGAATACATGAGAGGAACATGTGACATTTTCCTGTGTCTTGTATATTCTCAATGTTCAATTATTAAGAAGTTAAAAAGTGACTTCTGCTTTTTAACTATATTTATATTACACCTTCTTTGTGTTATATAGATTCTTTTGTTGTCCTGTATTAAAAGCTTCTTGAGTTAAAGTCCAGGTCAATTTGAACTTATTTCATAACAATGTATTACTGCATCTCTTCATCAAATGGTCATTGAATATTAATTATTTTTTAGTTACTAAACTGGAAGTTAGGAATACATTGGGGTACATGATAATACAGTTCCTGACTTCACAGGATGTATATATATTCTAAGGCAGAAAGCAGGTATCTTAACAAGGAACTAAAGTAAAACCANGGTCATTGAATATTAATTATTTTTTAGTTACTAAACTGGAAGTTAGGAATACATTGGGGTACATGATAATACAGTTCCTGACTTCACAGGATGTATATATATTCTAAGGCAGAAAGCAGGTATCTTAACAAGGAACTAAAGTAAAACCATACTTGTTTTACCACGGAAAAAGTAGAGAGTGGTATGAGTACATTATAGAAGGTTATGATCTTTATAAGAAATTTATGGGATATAGTGGATAGATTGGGAACATTTTTAATCAGAAAAAGCCAGTGTCTATATGTAAAGAGGCAAAATTTGGTGAAGATGTAAAATTAAAGAATTAAACAAAATGTAATATGGCTTAAATCTAGAATGTATGGGATTTTTCTATATAAAAAATATTACATAGTGTTAAATTTCCTCCTAGGAAAATTAAAAAGCCATTGGGAGGAAAGCACTGAATTATTAAAGGGAGTAGCATGATCAGGCAGACACGGGACATATAGAAGTCAAATCACCAACTTTTAGCTGCACCATATCAATCATTGAATTAGATGTAAATGAACTGGACACTCCAAAGTGAAGAGATGATCATAGTAGAAAAATAGAAGATCCAATTGCATGCTGTCAATTGTATGCTAGCACTGAATTATTAAAGGGAGTAGCATGATCAGGCAGACACGGGACATATAGAAGTCAAATCACCAACTTTTAGCTGCACCATATCAATCATTGAATTAGATGTAAATGAACTGGACACTCCAAAGTGAAGAGATGATCATAGTAGAAAAATAGAAGATCCAATTGCATGCTGTCAATTGTATGCTCTCAGCCCACTTTAGATGCCACACCTTCTCAGTCATCAGTCTTGCAACATACATTCAACTTCAGCTTCAGAAGCAACAACTTACCTTCTGTACTTAGTATTTTCTGCTAATTATTGTGTAAAGTCTGATCTTTATAATGAATTCCTTATTTCATGTCACTCACTCTCAGTAGTTCAGCTATCTTCATAAAATCCAAACTGNACCCCATGGACTGCAGCCCACCAGGCTCCCCCGTCCATTGGATTTTCCAGGCAAGAGTACTGGGGTGGGCTGCCATTGCCTTCCCCGTTTAAAATGCTAATACATACCAGTTTCATGTGAAGGGAACTGACTTGATGACACTTTGAAATGAATCCAAAATGACATATGCTATACTGCAAGTGAAGTAACTTAGGGTACCATAGACAACAAAAAGAAATCACATTGAATAAAATTAAGGACTATGTTATCCATCAATATAAATTTTCTTCTTTATTTACAACTAGTATCAATAAGATGACAGTAATATTCAGTTTTGTATCCCCCAAATGAATTGTTTTCTAGAGCTATCTATACGATTTGTGCAACAACTGCTTTAAAATGACTTAAAAGCAATGATTCTCCACTCTGGACTTTCACACAGGTGTTAGGTGTCGATTATTTGACATTCCCTTTGCATATACAAGTCCCAAACAACCAAGGAAGTCACTCTGCACATCTTCTGTCTGGCACATCCTTTCAATTAAAAAAAGGGCTGTACGTATAGATGCAGACAGGCCACGATGCCTGTAACCAGCAGGCACTCCAAGTAACATCAAATTCTGATGGGGCTCAGGGAAGTACATGTGCTTTGGCATCAACTGTTCTAGCTCTAGGAAATGGTAGAGGATTTTTTGATTTATGTATTTTTCAATCCAACTGCCAGCAAAATCTCCTTTTTAATAAGCAGTAAGAGTAATGATAATGTTGCTGAAAACATTCACGCCCCAGAATACAAACATAACCTCTCAGCTATATGCTTCACTTTCTATCATATACAAGAAATCTGTTAAAAACGAAATGCTAGCTCCACAAGGTGGCACACGACTAAGACACAGGAAGGTACCCTAGTACTAAAAATTATTCTGCCTTTTGTTTCCTCATTAAATATATATATATATATATATTTAGATTACAAAATTAAAACAAATAAAAGTAACACTGCATAATTTAGCTGTCGTTTTCTACCAAATTGCTTATAACTGTAACCATAAAATGATAATAATCTACCATATGTGCAGCTGCAAAACTAAGAAAAGCACTGGTCAGTGCTGCTGCGAAATGTGAACCTACTACTCCCCCTGGTGACTGTGCAACTGAATTGCAGTAAAATAAAAAGTTTTTTATTTCTCCAAGAAAAGTGTCAAGTTTTACATAGTTAGTTCTAATGCTTGTTTTGAACACAGAAAATGGCAGCCAACTAGAAACATACAAAAACACACCAACATGCCTCACACCTCAAACATCTACGAGCTAAGGCAGTTTACCCAGCGTTAAGGCCACACCCACCCACATCTAGTGTTAAAACTTTCCATCCATCTCAGTAACTGTTCTTTGACCACTTTACACATACCTCAGAAGCTACAGTACCTTCCAGTGTCCACTTTCACCAGCACTGGCTGCTCAGTATCAGTCAGGTCGACTCTTTGTGGCCCCATGGACTGCAGCCCGCTAGGCTCCTCTGTCCATGGGATTTTCCCCGCAAGAACACTGGAGTGAGCTGCTAAGCCCTCCTCTAGGGGATCTTCCACCAGCATTCTTCAGGTATTTCCAAGGTAAAGTGCCATATCTATTGTAGTATTTATGCATTTGGGGCTTTCCTGGTGGCTCAGATGATAAAGAATCCACCTGTAACGTAGGAGACCTGGGTTCAACCCCTGAATCGCGATGATCCCCTGGAGAAGGGAATGACTACCCAGTCCAGTATTCTTGCCTGGAGAATTTCACGGACAGAGGAGCCTGGCAGGCTATAGTCCACAGGGTCACAAAGAGTCAGGTATGAATGAGTAACTAACACAGAAACATCTTTATTCATTTATTAACTATAAAAAAGGGTTGCATTGATGAACTTTTTGAGTGTTGTGCCTCTAAATGTATTTTTTTCCCGTAAGTGTAGTTTTGGAGGCACGATTTTGCAGTGTGATTTTTAGGAACATGTGGTGCTGGAGAAGACTCTTGCGAGTCCCTTGGACTGCAAGGAGATCCAGCCAGTCCATCCTAAAGGAGACCTGTCCTGGGTGTTCATCGGAAGGACTGATGCTGAGGCTGAAACTCCAATACTTTGGCCACCTCATGCAAAAAGCTGACTCATTGGAAAAGACCCTGATGCTGGGNAGACTCTTGCGAGTCCCTTGGACTGCAAGGAGATCCAGCCAGTCCATCCTAAAGGAGACCTGTCCTGGGTGTTCATCGGAAGGACTGATGCTGAGGCTGAAACTCCAATACTTTGGCCACCTCATGCAAAAAGCTGACTCATTGGAAAAGACCCTGATGCTGGGAGGGATTGGGAGCAGGAGGAGAAGGGGACGACAGAGGATGAGATGGCTGGATGGCATCACCAACTCAATGCACATGAGTTTGAGTGAACTCTGTGAGTTGGTGATGGACAGGGAGGCCTGGCATGCTGCAATTCATGGGTCACAATGAGTCGGACACAACTGAGCCACTGAAATGAACTGAACTGATGTTGCCTTTTAGCAGAACTGTATCATAAATAGTAAAATGCATGCCTCTACTGTATTTGTGTATAGGACAAGAGTAATCATAAATAATTATCTAAGTTTTGTAACTTAAAAACATGTTTTACATATTTTCATGGGAATATTACTAACTTTTTCTATTTCCTTTTAGAAAGGCTTTGTTCTCTGTTATAAACCTTTATTAAGAAATCAGGAGGGAAAAATTTTATATACATATGTGACACAAAATTTATTATGCATACACACACACACACTGCCATTTTTCCTATTCAAGCTATTAATCATACCAAATAATTTGTGCCGCTGCCCTGTCTTGACAACCATATCTGGTATCTCAGCTGATACCACTGCACTGGAATCAACCGAGAGCTTTTAAGAAATGGAAAATCCCGAGACCCTCTCCAGATATGGGTCAGTCTGCATTTTCTCAAGCCACACAGGTGGCTGAAGTACACGTTACAGCCTGAGAAGCAACAGTGTGAACTCCTTTGACAAAGGCCCAGGCTCCATTTCCACTTATTTTGCACTTCTATAGAGTTAAGAAAAACAGCTTTCCTGCCACCAAAGTATAAGTCTTTTACAGTGAATTAACTGGAATGCTTATTTACAAAAAAAAACTGCTGCTACTTTGTTAGTCTTTCTAACTTTATTAGAACACAATTTGCTTGGATCACAATGGATAACAACAGAGAGAATGGCCACAGAAGATAAACAAGATAAAATATGACTAAATATTAATTCCTAAAAAGGCGGGATGTTATATATACCTAAGTTTTTATATATAAAATATAAAACTGTTTTTTCATTTACGTGTGTAAAACAGCATATGTACAATAAAAACTCTAGCAACTCATGCTATGTCATATGCCTGGGACATATATATTTCATTAGACAAACATTTAAAAAACTACAGAGTTAATGTTTCTTCCCCAATTGTATAAAAAAGCACTAAACTGAGTGTCCTGGTTACAGTGACTAACAACCTACAGAAGAAGTGGCTTAATAATGGTACCTTTATAAGATCTGCTATGATAGGGTTATTTATCACAGATTTTTACTGAAAACCAGTATATAACTCATTAATATATGTATAAAGTGAAAGTGAAAGTGAAGTCACTCAGTCGTGTCCGACTCTTTGTGACCCCGTGGACTGTAACCTACTAGGCTTCTCTGTCCATGGGATTCTCCANATAGGGTTATTTATCACAGATTTTTACTGAAAACCAGTATATAACTCATTAATATATGTATAAAGTGAAAGTGAAAGTGAAGTCACTCAGTCGTGTCCGACTCTTTGTGACCCCGTGGACTGTAACCTACTAGGCTTCTCTGTCCATGGGATTCTCCAGGCAAGAATAATATTGCCATATAATAAGTGCCAAGCACCCAGAAATTCTCTGGTAAAATATTCCCTGTTCTCTCAGCTATCTCCACTGACATCTAAACAGGCACATAAAGTATACACTTGACACAGACTAGCCTGGCTGCTTCATGGGGACAAGGGGCTACAAAGTACTCAGCCTCCACTTTCTCTACTGTGTGTGTGTGTGCGCATACTTTTATTTTTTAACTGAAGTATGTGTGACATATTACACTGTATAAATTTAAGGTGCACAAGAATGTTAATTTGATACATTTACATATATTGTGATATGATTGCCTTATAGGGAGAGTTAGCACCTCTATCATGTCAGGTAACGATTATTTCTTTTTTGTGGTGAGAATAACTAAGATCTATTCTCCTGGCCAAGTTAATAATTATAATACAGCTTTGTTATCTAAATTCACCACACTGTGCATTAAAGCTTCAGGACTTCTTTCTCTCCCAGTCAGAAGTCTTCCTCTTTATTTGATCTGTTTCTTACAAGTCCATAACAAATCTAAACCAAACTAAAATGAAAACCCCAACTAATCAACTATATGGTTCCAGATAACATAAAGCATCAGATGGTCATATGCTGTCTGGAATGGCAAAGATAGCGTTATCTGGGTAGCTATGCACAAGTGGGCAGATGCCCTTTTCCTTAAAATATAAACTGAAAGGCTTATACCAAAGAAGCTCCAAATTTGCGGGTTTTAGTAAGTGACTTCAAATCTGGATAAGTGGGAAAAGGGAAGAGGAGAAAAGAATAAAGGAAAATGCAGCAAGGAAGAAGATATGTATGCTCAGGCAATAAAGACTGGCCAATAAAGGTTAAAAAAAAACAAAAACGCAAAAGTAAAACAAATGTAAATTTCCTCCTAATTTACCAGAACTACACTGTTTTGCTTTTCTTAGGAAGATAAGAGTACAAATTCTTCAACTGAAAAGTTGGAATTCCAGAGATAAGCAGTATTAAATATCAGATTCAGCAAGAGAGGAAAAACAAAAGGAACTCTGCTAGGCAATAAAAGCACAACCGATTTAGACAGAAAAGGGAGTCTGTTTGGACCTAGAGATTTAATTTAGGGTGGATAATTTTCATGTAAACTTTGTCAAATTTCTCCTAAAGGTCCAGATAGTATTTCATATTTTGTGAGCCATTACAGCAACTGAACAGCTCTGCCACTGCAGTGTAAAAGTAGCTACAGATAACACGTAACCAAATAAGCATGGCTGTGTTCCAAACAAGCTTAATAAACAAAAGTGGGTGTAATCTGGATTTGACCTGCAGGTTGCAGTTTGCAAAGAGCCTAGCTGAGAACTAGAAAAACTATGGCTGCAAATTCCCTTGGATTTTAAGAGAAATAATGATGAGTAAGAATCACTTGGACTCCAGCAGGAAGTGGTCTCTAAGATCACTGTGACTGGTTTTGAGAGTGATGAGCCTTTTGAAAATTAACTTGGACTAATATTAAATAAAACCACATAGTTGTTACAGATTTACTTAATCATATTGCAATGACATTTACTTTTCCTTTCCTTAAGCTTCCTTCTTGTTACTTTCATTGATTTATTAAATAAAAAAACAAATTACCACTGGAAGTGACAGTCAGAGCAATCAGGTAAGAAAATGAAATATAGATGGCCCTCCATATCCACGGGTTCTGTATCTGAGAATAGAGGGTCAATTATACAACACTGTTGTATATAAGGGACTTGAGCATCTATGTTATCTACAAGGATTCTGGAACTAATCCCCCATGGATAATGAGAGCTAACTGTAAAAGGCATCCAAATCAGAAAGGAAGAAGCAAAATTCTAAAGGTGTCACCAAAAAATATAAGAACTAATAAATAAGTTCAATAAAGTTACAGGATACAAAAATCTGTTGCATTTCTGTACAACACTAACAATCAAAAAGAGAAATTAAGAAAAAATAACTGCATTTACTATAGCATGAAAAAAGAATAAAGAGGAATAATTTTAATCAAAAAGGTGAAAGGTCTGTATACTGAAAACTGTAAGACATTGATGAAAGAAAATGAAGAAGAAAATGAAAAGTATTCCATTTTATAGACTAAAACAATTAATATGGTTAAAATGTCCATACTGCCCAAAGCAATCTGTAGATGCAGTGCAATCCCTATCAAACTTTCAATGGCATTTTTCACAGAAATAAAACAATCATAAAACCTGTATGGAACCACAAAAGACCCCAAATAGCCAAAACAGTCTTGAGAAAGATGAATAAAGTTGAAGGCATCATGCTCCTCGATATCAAACTATAATAAGTATCATAATCACAACAGTACAGTACTGGCATAAAACCAAACACATAGGGACTTAATTGGTGGTCCAGTGGTTAAGAATCCGCCTGTCCATGCAGGGGACATAAGTTCAATTTCTGGTCTGGGAACTAAGATCCCACATGCCATGGAGCAACTAAGACCATGTGGTCCATGCTCTATAGTCCGTTCTTCTCAACAAAAGAAGCCACCACAATGAGATGTCCACGTACCGCACCTAGAGAGTAGCCCACAATCGCTGTAACTAGAAAGAGTTTGCATGCAGCAATGAAGACCCAGTGTAGCCCAAAATAAATATTTATATAAAAAAAGAGACACACATATCAATAGAACAGAATAGAGTGTCCAGAAATAAACCCATGAATATATGGTCAGTTAATTTATGATAGAGGAGCCAAGAATATACATGGGAAGAGGATAGTTTCTTCAATGAATGGTGTTGGGGACACTGGAGAGCCACATACAAAAGAATCAAACTGAACCATTATCTATCTTACACCATACACAAAAATCAAAACCATAAAACTCCTGAAGAAAACACAGGGATAATCTTCCTGACATTGGTTTTGGCAATGATGTTTTGGATTTGACACCAAAGACAAAAATGTGAAGCTATACTAGACTTAAAAAACTTCTGCATAGCAAAAGAAACCATCAGCAAAATTAAAAGGCAACCTATGGGATAGGAGAAAATATCTACGAACCACATACTCAATAATGGGTCAATATCCAAAATACACAAGAACTTGGGGGTGGTCCTAAGATGGCGGAGGACTAGGATGGGGAGGAAATAGAACTGCCTTATGATTCAGCATTCCCACTGCTTGGCATATACACTGAAGAAACCAGAATTGAAAGAGACATGTGTACCCCAATGTTCATCGCAGCACTGTTTACAATAGCCAGGACATGAAAGCAACCTAGATGTCCATCGGCAGATGAATTGATAAGAAAGCAGTAGTACATATACACAATGGAGTATTATTCAGCCATTAAAAAAAATACATTTGAATCAGTTCTAATGAGGTGGATGAAACTGGAGCTGATTATACAGAGTGAAGTAAGCCAGAAAGAAAAACACCAATACAGTATATTAACGCATATATATGGAATTTAGAAAGATGGTAATGATAACCCTGTATGTGGGAGAGGGAGAGGGTGGGATGATTTGGGAGAATGGCACTGAAACATGTACAATATCATATAAGAAATGAATCACTAGTCTAGGTTCGATGCAGGATACAGGAGGCTTGGGGCTGGTGCACTGGGATAACCCAGAGGGATGGTATGGGGAAGGAGGTGGGAGGGAGGTTCAGGATTGGGAACATGTGTACACCCGTGGCGGATTCATGTTGATGTATGGCAAAACCAATACAATATTGTAAAGTAAAAAAAGAAAAAAAAATTAAAGAGTTTCACTCTCAAAAGAAAAAAAAATACACAAGAACTCATACAATTCAGTAACAATGACAAAAAGCCAAATTAAAAAATAGGCAAAGAGCCTAAATAGACCCTGTTCAAAAGAAAATATACAAATGGCCAACAAGTACACAAGAGGTGCTCAACACCACTAATCATCATGGCAATGGAATGATCCCTTATTTGTGGGCAGAAACATGAATATCAGTGGCAGAGAAGGGTAATTATGGGACTCGATTATAATCAAAGGGTGGTAAAGAACCCACTTGCTAATGCAGAAAACGTAAGAGTCAGGGGTTCAAAGCTTGGGTCGGGAAGATCCCCTGAAGAAGGGCATGGCAACCCACTCCAGTATTCTTGCCTGGAGAATCCCATGGACAGAGGAGCCTGGCGAGCTATGGTCCACAGGGTGACAAACAGTCAGACACGACTGAAGTGACTTAGCACACAAGCAAATCAAAAGCTGTATCAAACAAAATGATTTAAATACAGAGATTAGGAAAACCCTGCAAAGCTGGAAAAACAAAGAGACTTGATTTGTCCATCACTTCATCTCCACTGTAGAAAATAATAGGGTGACAAACAGTCAGACACGACTGAAGTGACTTAGCACACAAGCAAATCAAAAGCTGTATCAAACAAAATGATTTAAATACAGAGATTAGGAAAACCCTGCAAAGCTGGAAAAACAAAGAGACTTGATTTGTCCATCACTTCATCTCCACTGTAGAAAATAAATAAAATTGGCTAAAGAAACCCTGCTTCGTTTTTCTTTCTTATTCTTGTACCCTCAATATTTGACTGAGTTCCTGATGCTTCGTACTGAAGTCTAGACATCTGTTCCTCTGAGGTAAAAAGACGAAAACGGCATTAAAATACCTAATGCAGACATAAAACATATATACTGGAGTCCTGAAAATCCAAGGGTGAACATACTTTGATCATTTTCATATATTGATTAAAAAGTAGAATCTGAAACCAATATCATTCCAATATCATTAACAGTTTTCATCTTCTACTAATTCTGCAGGCAAAACTCACACAAGACAGAGCACCTCAGCTTTGTTCCTGTTTCTGAGCTCAGAGCAAGCGCTTCAGAATGTGCTGGGGGGCTACTTTCCCACATTCACTGTTGAATCTAATTTCCCTTTCAGGGCTTTGAAAGTGAATGAGTATTAGTAGCTCAATCGTGTCCCACTCTTTGTGACCCCACAGACTGTAGACCACCAGGCTCCTCTGTCCATGGAACCCTCCAGGCAAGAATACGGGTTAACATTCCCTTCTCCAGGAGATCTTCCCAATCCAAGGATCAAACCCGAGTCTTCTGCATTGCAGGTGGATTCTTTACTGTCTGAATCACCAAGAGTTAGGTAATTACAATAAATGTCAGTTACAGAAATACTTGAATAAAATTGCAAACTTTTTAAATGAAAATCAAAAGATTATTATAAATGTTTATGGTCACTAAGGTGTCTAATATGGTCCAGATCATAAAGATAATAAGATTATAATCATAAATTCACTTTCAAAAAAACTTACTTTTGTTCATACTATATATATTTTCTCCTATCCTCCCTCCCTTGGTAAAATAAACTGATAGAATAGTTACATCATGGATATAAAGTAAGGAAAGGGGCATTACTTTTAAATGCATATGGTTTAAATTTTTTATAACTGATTTTCTTAAATTATACATCACACTTTCTGTGTAATATACTATGCAAGGTGGAATTCTAAGGAGCAAAGCCATTCTTATAGCATATATTTAAGTGTGAATAAACTGTTACATGTTAAAACTACAATTTAAAAAAATAAAACAGCTAGGCTTGGTAATCTTCAAAAATTTATATCACAGTATAGATTCCCTAAAGCAAAGAACAACAAAAACACTGCATAACAGAAAATTATTTACTACTTTATTTCTGGTTTAAAACAAAACCTAGAGAATAAATGAATATTTCACAATTCCGAAAGTCAGAGAAAAACTAATCTTCAAATATGTCATCAGGCTAAGCTACCTCAAGAGTGAGGACAACCAGAAGCAGTCCTCTTAACACTTGCAGAAAAAAAGGTCAAGATGTCTTGAGCTGTCTTTATAAATACAAGTCCTAGCCAAAAGACTTCATCATTTGCGGTTTCTGCCGGGTTTTTGTTTTTTTTTTTTTTCATTTTCATTGGATTCATGTTGGGAAGAAAAATCCATGTGACAGTAGGTACCATCAGTGGGGAAATACACATAATGGCATAAACATAAAGGCATTATGAGATAGCAAAAACTGGTAACTCTGGTGAAGTATAGGGTCCCAACTTTGGAAAGATTTTTTTTTTTTAACTTTAATACTAGCAATTATTGTGAGTTGCTATGGAACTATTATAACATTGAAACTCTACCATAATACTCAGATTCATTTTCAATGGCATCTTTTATTCATTCTATATTTAAAATAGGAGAACTAAAGAAAAACTGATTGGCCATTGCTTTGATCTGATGTAATAATCTATAGAACACTAATTATAAAGCAGATTCCATATCTGCAGGCAGAGTACAACAGGCGGTCCATTCTTTTAATACCACAGATTCAAAGTATCTTGGTGCACAGCTCACCTCATCACACAGCATACTTTATAACATTTCTTTGTGAGACTCAACATGCCTATTAAAAATAAGCTCCTATCCATTCATTTCATCACTGCTACTACTATTTTAAAACCTACTACTATTAGATTCCAAGTTAGAAAAGGCAATTCTATATGTGGTAATTTTTCTTATAACTATTTAACTCCTGTACAAAAGATATATCATAATTATAAGGGAGGTCCACTCTGGTTAGAATGCAGGAAGTTTCAAGAGAATGTTGCTCCCACACTAAAAGTGAGAAAGAGCCAGGCAATCTGTAGAACTATTTTGGGCCCATCAGAGTTCAGGTCCGGGGAAGGCAATGGCACCCCACCCCAGTACTCTTGCCTGGAAAATCCAAAGGACGGAGTAGCCTGGTGGGCTGCAGTCCATGGGGTCGCTAACAGTCGGACAGAGTGAGCGACTTCACTTTCACTTTTCTCTTTCATGCATTGGAGAGGGAAATGGCAACCCACTCCAGTATTCTTGCCTGGAGAATCCCAGGGATGGGGGAGCCTGGTGGGCTGCCGTCTATGGGGTCACACAGAGTCGGACACGACTGAAGTGACTTAGCAGCAGCAGCAGCAGCAGAGTTCAGGTCACAAGATAATCAGGTGAAGTGAATTCCAAAGGTGACAAGCCTCTTTAAGGATACAGAACTCAAAGGAAGTGGTGGTCATCATGAAAAGCAGATAAAGAACACCTGAAAAATTAAAATAAAAATTCAATAAAGGTGGTGTGTGCATGCTCAGTCACTTCAGTTATGTCCGACTCTTGGCGACCTTATGGCCTGTAGCCCACCAGGCTCCTCTGTCCATGGGATTCTCCAGGCAAGAATGCTTAAGTGGCTTGCCATTTCCTTCTCCAGGGGATCTTCCTAACCCAGCGATCGAACACACATCTCCTGTGTCTCCTGCACTGCAGCCAGATTCTTTATTGCTGAGCCACTGGGGAAGCCCCAATAAAGGCTGAGTGTGGGCTAATGTGACAGCTTACACATCCCTGGGAGCACCAGATACAGGACAGTATGTGCTCACTCACCAGCTCTTTCACACAGGCCCCTATCAGGGTCTTATAAGACACATGAATGAAGCAAGAGACCTAAGAGAATCCCCATTAGTGACGCATATGTACAAACTGCCCTCTTCCTGGACCACTGTCTTATACGAGGCAAAAGCTAGAAACTTCCAAGGGGTCAGGAAACACTCCTGCCCTACCTATACCCAGACACCAGGAACATTAGGAAAACTGTGCCAGTATCCCAGAACCCACAATAAGCACAAGGTAGCAGAAGCCCATCACTGGAGAAATTTCAAGTACAGTAATAAGACACAAATCCAACTCAACAACTGACTGGAATGACTCACAGTGGATACTAACTGCCTGTCTGATAGATGTGAGAGGTGCCATTTCTGAGCATAAATACTGTTTACCTCAGTCTCCAGTATTCTTTAACACACAATGTCAGGCATTAAATAAAAGATAAAAAATTTATCCGATGGCTTTATTAGCAGCCTGTACACAGCACAGAAAACAGTCAACTTGGAAGTAAGGTAGTAGAAATTATCCAAAAGGAAACACAAAGAAGATAAAAAGGACAGAGCATTCCAGATCTGTGCTATCATATCAAACACATGCAATGGGAATCCCAGAAAGAGAAAAGAGAAGGAGATGGAAGCATTGTCTGAAGCGATAATGAATGGCCAGGAACTTTGCAAAATTAATGAAACACAACAAACCACAAAGGCTTCTCCGATGGCTTAGCGAGTAAAGAATCCGCCTGCAATGCAGGAGACACAGGAAACATGGGTTCAATCTCTGGGTCAGGAAGATACTCTGGAGTAGGAAATTGCAACCCACTCCAGTATTCTTACCTGGAAAATGCCAGGGACAGAAGAACCTGGTGAACTATAGTCCATGGGCTCGCAAAGAGTCGGACATTATTGAGGACGCATGCATAGGTCATAGGCATAACCACACACAAAAGAAGCTCCAACAACTCCAAACAGGATACACATATACACATACACAGATACACACACACACACACACACACACACACACACACACACACACACACCCCTCTCTAGACATATCATAGTCAAATTGCTGCAAATCAAAGCCAAAGGAAAATTTTGAAGACAGCTGGAAAAAAACATTTTAAAGTATTTTAAAAAGCATATCATAGCAGCTATATTCCACACTGTGGCTTGACAGTTATACAAGCAATAAACAACAGGAATAACTAACACTTACTGAGTACTTACTACATGTCAGAAACTATTCTAAATTTAATGCCCCTTTAATACCTTAAATTAATATTGAAGATATTAAATGAGGTACATTTAATAATTTATTTTACAGATGAAGAAACTGAAATACAAAGAAGTTAGACAAATCCCTCAGGATCACACAGTTAAAATCTGTGGCATCAGGGTTTGGGTCCCAGCAGTATGGCACCAGGGTCCATACTCTTAATCACTCCATCATTTGTTCTGGTCAAGACCTTTATCTCTACCCCATGACGGTACCATGAACAACCATAATTAATACATCATGAGTACCACTACCATACACATCTTGCCCCACCTGTGCTCCTAAAAAAGAGAGCAACATTAATGGAAGGAAGAAGAGTAACTTCTTCTATCATACTGGCATTGGCCATGAATGTTAGCCTAGTTTATACAATTCCTTCTGAATTAAGTAAATTCTTCTGGGCAAGAAGAAATCTGGACTTTAAATGTACTGCATGAACTGTTGGTGCTGAACTAT
This sequence comes from Oreotragus oreotragus, assembly GCA_006410675.1. Lineage (NCBI taxonomy): Eukaryota > Metazoa > Chordata > Mammalia > Artiodactyla > Bovidae > Oreotragus > Oreotragus oreotragus. Next base: position 106,824 of record SJYX01000913.1, read on the forward strand.
AACTACCTGTCCCTACAAGGGTACTCCCTTTAGAGACTACCTCTTTCCATTAAAGGGCAGTGAACATAAGATTATCAAGGGAAAATTTATTACTATTTCTAAATTGTCTCTGCTTACAGCAGGCAGTCTTTAGGCAGCAATACTGCCACAGCATTATGACTAATTTACTTTTAATAAGCTTTATTTTAGAATAATATTAGATTTGTGGAAAAGTTACTACAGAGTTCCCTAAAACCTCTCATCCAGTTTTCCTTATTAATATCTTCTATCACTACAGTGTATTTGGCACACCTAAGAATCCAACATTGTTACATTGCTATACTAAACTCCTGAGTTGAATCAAATTTCACTAATTTTTCCATTCATGTCCTTTTTCTATTCCACAGTCCTATTCAGGATACATTGAGTTACCACATCTCCTGAATTTTCTGTAGTTTGTGACAGTTCCCTTGTTTTCCGTGACTTTGAATATTTGAGGAACAATGATCAGTTTCCAGTTTGAGCTTGTTGAATGCTTTTCTCACTGCTGGAGTGGGATGATGGATTCTGGAAAAACATACCACAGAGGCTGCAAGTGCCATTCTCACTCCATCCCAGCAGGGCTATCTGAGAGCCACAAGACTCTGGTGATGTGAACCTCCATCGCGTTGGATAAGGTAGTGTTTGCCGGGTTTCTTCATTGTGGGGTTACTTTTCCCTTTCATTCCCTATTCTCTGAAATGCAAATAAGTGAGAGTATCTTAGGAGCAGAGGATGGAAATTAAGCTCCACTTTTGAAAGAAGGAGTAACTACATTTATTATTGAAATTCTTCTATAAGAAAGCATTGTGTCTTCTCCCCCATTTGATTAATTTATATTTAAATTATTATTTAATATGGGGTAAAATGATTAGACAAAGTACATGCTTTTAGCTGAGATTTCACTCTCTTAAAGCCAAGGAACAAGTTCCTAGTCTACTTTCAGTGAAAAGAAAAGAAACAAATTTAAAGTGTCACAGCTGAGTAACAATTTTGCCCAACATCTGTATAACATTAACGGTAGGAAAGAAGCGAAGATCATCCAAGGAATGCGCTGAATGAAGGAATACAGAATGGGACTGGGTATGTTCATTACTGTGCAACCACAGTGCGTCCATCTGCCTTCTTCCCTCTGTCCCCTCTCCTCTCTTCTCCTCAGGGTGGAAGGTGAGCACGGTGGAAAGAAGAAAAGGAAGCGAGTGAAACTGGTGTTCCTCTTTTCTATAACAATGCAAAGACACTGCATGCTGTTGTCTACTAGATCTGCCAGAATTTACATCTCTAGAGGCCAACGAAGTCATGATAACCAGATATGCTAAAATAAGAATTTCAATTATTCTTGATCAGATTACAAATAATTTCTCAGATAATCTATCCTTCCATCCAATCAGTTATACCCCAGAAAACAGAACGTGTTGGAACAAGGAGCTCACCTCATGGCAAAATGAATGTGAAAATGCCTAGGAAACTCCACACCCAGAAGACCTGCACTCAAAAGCTAAAAGATATGAGGGTTTCAGAGAACTAAAACAACAAGAGAAAAGGGGGTTCAGAAAACTACTAAAAGGAGAAGAAATCAAAGGGATGAAGAAACAGAAGGAGAAGGAAAACTAGAAAACCTTCACAACTATTTCAAAGAAATCATTTGTAAGAAATGTGTTGAGTCAATTTTTTTTCAAGCAGGCTAAATTGTAACTACTGTTACTAGTATGAACATATCTAAGGAAGAACATATCTAAGATCATATTCTGATCTGTTTGTACAGTACAGAAACGACCTCAAACTTTTTTAGTGTCTAGATTTGCCCAGGAAAAAGGTATTGAATCAAACAGTCTGCTAATCACAAATAGTCTGTTTCTTTTTCTTGCTCAGCCCTGCTGCTGCTGCTAAGTCACTTCAGTCGTGTCCAACTCTGTGTGACCCCATAGACGACAGCCCACCAGGCTCCCCCATCCCTGGGATTCTCCAGGCAAGAATACTGGAGTGGGCTGCCATTTCCCTCTCCAATGTATGAAAGAGAAAAGTGAAAATGAAGTCGCTCAGTCTGTCCGACTGTTAGCGACCCCATGGACTGCAGCCCACCAGGCTACTCCGTCCATTGGATTTTCCAGGCAAGAGTACTGGGGTGGGGTGCCATTGCCTTCCCCGTTGCTCAGCCCAGGGCTGCTCTTTCTTTCCTGGCTCATAACTCCACTCTTCACACGGTTCTAACTGGCCTTAGAATTTCTAAGATTCTACCATCACATGTCTTTGTGTTTTCCGGCTTCATCTAAAATCTTCCCTCCCATCTTCTTAATCTTCAATTAAACACAGGCTTCACCTAAGAGTAACCACAATTCTGTAAACTTGAGAAAAGAGTTAACTTTAGAGTTTATAAGATACTTTGCCTCTTATTCCCTCACTTGACTTCCATGTAAAAACACCATAGTGTATTATCATCTACAGATGAAGTAAGGGGAACTTATTATGTGGCTGAAGTTACCATAGCTATTTTGCTACTCCTTCACAAAGGAATAAGGCCTTCACAAAGTCACCTCAAATGAAGATCTGAATTCACATGGTAGTTCAGTGTACTGTAATTCCTAATACATGAATGAATATGAAAATGCCTAGGAAATACCACATGTATTTCTCCTTCAACAAATTCAATATATATTTTATGGTTCTCCTATATGACTTCTCCGTACAAGTAATTCTTTTGAAATGCTATCTTCCTTCAGCTTCTTCCGACACACTATTAACACTATTCCTTTGTCTCTAGCTATTCCTTCTCATTCTCATTCTAAGGTCCTATCTTTTTACAGCTAATAAAAGTTAGGGTCTGACTGTGGCTTTTACCTCTCTTCATGTTGTATGTTCTTCCTGGGCAATCTCACCCAAAGTCTAAGCTTCAATTATATTCTGACTCCCAGAAGCACATGTCTGGTCCTAAATTATATTCCCAACTCAAGACTCTTATCTTAATTAGATTGAACTTATATTCAAAGTTAATGTGGCAAAAATTAAAGTCATAATCTTCCTATGTTTCTAAACTTGCTTTTTCCCATTTATCTCCTATCCCATTTATCTACATGCCCAATCTGGAAATCATAGAGTCACTCAGATTCTGTTGGCTCTGCAACAAATCATCGTGCCTACTCTACCTCTAAATAGCTATCAAGTCAGTCTCCTTCTTTCTATCCTCATCACCTCTGATGTAGCTCAGAGTTTAGCATCTCTCCCACCTGAACTCCTGCTCTACTACACAGTGAGTTTCTGAACACTAATTTCACCCTTTAATCTATCTTTTGTCTTGCTGCTGAAAAGATTCTTTCACAACACCAAGCAGATCAATTTACCAGCCCTACCCTCAACTATCAAAACCAAACACGGAGAGCACCCTCCTGTCCCCACGCTGCCATCCCACAGGGTAAGTCCAAAGGCCTTTGCAACTCAAGACCCTCAGTGATCTGAATTAAGGTTATCCTTCCAGCATCATTTCCTTCCACTTTGCTTTACAACTTCCACTTCCTCGATGCAACCCGTACTTTCAGTAAATCAAACTCCTGAAGTTTCTTAAACACATAATGACAGTGCTAGTCAACAGAACTTTCTGTGATGATGTACATGTTCTATAGTCCATGAATATATGTCCACTTGGTGACATGAATATATATCCACTACCAGTGATATGAATATATATCCACTACCGGTGATATGAATATATGTCCACTACCGGTGATATGAATATATATCCACTACCGGTGACATGAATATATGTCCACTACCGGTGATACGAATATATATCCACTACTGGTCACACGTGGGCAACTGGCAATTTAAAATACAACATGGCGACTAACGTACTGAGTTTTTTATTTGATTCAATTATAATTAATTTAAATTTACATTGTCACATGTAGCTAGTGGCTTCCATTTTATAGAGGGCGACTCTTTATGTTCTCTGTATCTCTGTATCTTGGGATATGTCCTTCTGTCCAGAATATTCCTTTATCTTTCTTTAGCCCTTAATTCCTGGCATGGTAATTTTCTATTCCTCTTTCAAGTCTCAATGCAATGACTTTTTTTATACTAAGTCTTTATCTCATCAACTTTTATAACCCTTTTCCCCAAAAGAAGTACCATTTATCATATTGTGCATATTATGGTCATTTTTTCAAGAAATATTTTTTCAGTATCTGCTATGTGTTAAATGCTGTGCAAGGCCCTGAGGAACAGAAGAAGAAGTAAAGATTTTATAGAAAAAGTTTAAGAACATTTAAACATTTAATAAGAAAATCACTGTTCACTAGGATAAACAACTGCAAGCTGATTAACAAGTGCTATACTGCAAGTATCCACCAATACTAGTCTCTGAACAATGCCACACTTGTTTAGCTCTCGATGCTTTTTCACATGCTTTCCTTTTGTCTGACATTCTCTCCTTTGCCTTCTCTACTAGATAAAGTCTTTTGTGCTTTAAGATTCCAGTCAAGAGTCAATTCCTCTGCTAAGTCTTCATTAATGGCTAGTGAGCCTCTTCTCTGCTCTCTGAAGTCCCACCAGAGGGACTAAAAACAAGGGATACTGTCTGACAATTTATTTTTCTTGTAGTATCTTTACTGAACCTGGGTCTCCTGCATTGACAGGAGGGTTCTTTACCACTAGTGCCACTGTGTGTATGTATGTGTATGTGTTATGAAGGGCTTCCCTGATGCCTCAGATGGTAAAGAAGCTGTCTGCAATGCAGGAGGCATAAGAGACATGGGTTTGATCCCTGGGTCAGGAAGATCCCTGGAAGAGGGCATGGCAACTCACTCCAGGATTCTTGTCTGGAGAATATCATGGACAGAGGAGCCTGGCAGGCTACAGTCCATAGGGTTGCAAAGAGTCAGACATCACTGAAGTGACCTAGCATGCACACAAGCACATATATACAACTCTTCACCTGAGTATTATAGGCAGATTTCCATTCACTATTTGGTAAATGGACATATTCCAAAAGACCTACATGCAAGTCAAACTGAACACATTCAAAACATATTCAACTTATCCAAAAATACCTGAGCCATCTCCTGGGTCCCTCTTTAGGGGACCAATACCTACAGGAGAAAAAAAAATGTTTTAAACATTCTGAAACCAAGTACCATAAATGTTAAACATCGTTCACTTTTACTCAAAACTCTACAGTTACCTATCATCATTTTAATCTTGCACCACTTCTCCTCTTAAATCAAACTAAACGTAAGAATCATGACATGACCCCTTAAAAAATTTGGTTATATATACTCAGAAGACTTTTAAACCAAAAAGACATTAATATCTTTCAGTGAGTTTCACAGAGCAAAACCAAAATTACTCAAAAGTTTCTAATATATTACTTTTATTCTGTCTTATCCCATTATTCACAATGCCTATACAAATATAAAATTAAATACAACAAATGATAACAAAATACCAGGAGAAAAAAAATATATGGATGATATAATAGTGTCCCACCCCCAAAAATGTATTTGTTGCATTGAACTGTGAAAGTTCCATACAAATGTGAAAGTAAAGAATCATAAATTAACTTAAAATGATGATCAGGAGTTCTACTTCCAACTTCCAGGCTTGTTTCTAATATTAAGTGGAAAAGCATAAATTCTTCCCACTAAAGTACGAGTGCCAATTTTTCATTAATACCCTAGAAGAGGTTAAAGAAATTCTGTTTATAGTTGGCTGCTGCTGCTAAGTCACATCAGTCGTGTCAGACTCTGTGCGACCCCACAGACAGCAGCCCACCAGGCTCCTGTCCCTGGGATTCTCGAGGCAAGAACACTGGAGTGGGTTGCCATTTCGTTCTCCAATGCATGAAAGTGAAAAGTGAAAGTGAAGTCACTCAGTCGTGTCCGACTCTTCACGACCCCATGGACTGCAGCCTACCAGGCTCTTCCATCCATGGGATTTTCTAGGCAAGGGTACTGGAGTGGGTCGCTAGTGCAGAGGCATTTTTATAGGACAGGGATGTTGACTTTTGTCATATTTTTTCTCTATCTATTGAGATAATCATATAATCATATTATATGATATGATAATGAGATATTCTATGATAACATATCATATTATATGATATGATAATGAGATAATCATAGATAATGAGATAATCATATAGTTGTTTGTTTTGGTTAATATGGTGAATTACACTGACTGATTTTGGAATCTAAAATAAATCTTGCATTTTAGAAAAAATTGGTCATGAAAATTACATATATTCTATATTGTTCGATTTGATCCACAAATATTCTGTTGAGAATTACTGCATCTGTTAATAACAAGGAATACTGGCTTGCAATTTACTTTTCTTGTAGTATCTTCATCAGGCTTTCCTAGCAGGATACTGTAAGTAATAATTTGGGAGCTTCTAGAAAAAATATCAGAAAAAGCTTGTGTAGGAACATGTGAGGCTTGATTTGCTCAAATCTTGTACACTTCTAGAAGTATCTGATTTTGTGACTGGCTCTTGGGAACTGAACTCTTAGAATGTTCTAAAAAAGTTTTTTGCACATTTGGAGCCTTGAACTGCACTGTACCAATTTGATTTGTCCAGACAGTTTGTGCAAACAACGTGGTTTATAGTGAATATTTACTTTCAGTAACTATAGTGATCCCTGTAAAAACCCTAGATTATTAGAATCAAGCAAGATTCCCTGGTGGATAATACTTATACATACTGCTTTTGTATAGTTTGCTGTTTAAAAAAAAATGTAGGTATGAGTATGACTTCTGGTCCTGTGGATCCATCTAGCAAATCACTAAACCTGGAGGTGATCTTGGGGACACCCAACACAGTGTGATACTGGGGGCCGTCAACAGACACTAGCAGTATTTTCTCCTTACATACTTGGCATCGTTCACAAGTGAAGCCATTTGGGCTTGAGATTTTCTTTATGGGAAGTTTTTTCTCTCTTAGTTAATAGACTTTAACTTTTAGAGAGATTTTAAAGTTTATAGAAAAATTTAGCAGAAAGTTCAGAGAGCTCTTCTACAGAGCCTCCCTTTCGAGTTTCCCCTATTAATGTAGTAACTGAGTGATTGAACTGAATCGAACAGGTTGCATTAATGTGGTACATTGCTACATCTACGAACAAATCTTAACACGTTATTTCTAACTAAGATTAATAGTTTACATTAGAGTTCACTCTCTGTGTTGTACAGTTCTATGGGACTTAACAAATGCATAATGTCATGTATCCACCATTATATCATCATACAGAAGAGTTTCACTGCCCTAAAAATCCCCTATGCTCCATCTATTCATCCTTGCCTCCTTCTCAAAGCCAAGTCCCTGGCAATTATTGACATTTTTACTGTCTCTACAGTTGTGTATTTTTCAGAACTCAACTTTTCAGATTGATTTCTATCACTGGGCAATATGTATGTAAAGTTTTTCATGTCTTTTTAAGGCTTGATAGCGCATTTCTTTTATGAAGGAGTGATATTCCACTGCATGAATATGCCACAATTTATTTATTTGCCCATTGAACAACTTTTGGTTGCTTTCAAGTGTTGGCAATTGGTTTCTGTGTAGATACAGGCTTTCAACTCATTCAAGTAAACAGCAAGGATATGATTGTTGAACCACATTTTAAGACTATGCTTAGCTTTCTAAGAAACTGCCAAACTATATTCCAAAGAGGCTGTACCATGTTGCATTCCTACCAGCAACCGTTCTTGTTGATTCACATCCTCGTTGGCACTTGGTACTATCAGTGTTTTAGATTTTAGCCATTCTAAGAAGGAAATGGCAACCCACTTCAGTATTCTTGCTTGGAGAATCCCATGGACTGAGGAGCTTGGTGGGCTGCAGTCCACGGGGTCACAAAGAGTCGGACACGACTGAGTGACTTTACTTACTTACTTACTTAATAGGTATGTAATAGTATTTGTTTATGTTTACACTTGCAATTACCTGACATAAAATATTGAGCATCTTTTCATAATGCTTATTTACCAACACTGTATCTTCTTTCGTGAAGTGTTGGTTCGTATCTTTTGCCAATATTTAAACTTGAGTCCTTAGTTTTCTTCAGTTCAGTTCAGTTCAGTCACTCAGTCATGTCCGACTCTTTGCGACCCCATGAACTGCAGCACGCCAGGCCTCCCTGTCCATCATCAACTCCCAGAGTTTACCCATATTCATGTCCATTAGTCGGTTATGCCATCCAGTCATCTTATCCTCTGTCGTCCCCTTCTCCTCCTGCCTTCAATCTTTCCCAGCATCAGGGTCTTTTTAAATGAGCCAACTCTTCACATGAGGTGGCCAAAGTATTGGAGTTTCAGCTTCAACATCAGACCTTCCAATGAACACCCAGGGCTGATCTCCTTTAAGATGGACTGGTTGGATCTCCCTGCAGTCCAAGGGACTCTCAAGAACCTTCTCCAACACCACAGTTCAAAAGCATCAATTCTTCGGTGCTCGGCTTTCTCTATAGTCCAACTCTCACATCCAAACATGACTATTGGAAAAACCATAACCTTGACTAGATGGACCTTTGTGGATAAAGTAATGTTTCTACTTTTTAATATGCTGTCTAGGTTGGTCATAACTTTCCTTCCAAGTAGTAAGCATGTTTTAATTTCATGGCTGCAATCACCATCTGCAGTGGTTTTGGAGCCCCCCAAAATAAAGTCAGCCACTGTTTCCCCATCTATTTGCCATGAAGTGATGGGACTGGATGCCATGATCTTAGTTTTCTTACTGTTGAGTTTTAAGATTTCTTTATACATTCTGGGTTTAAGTCCTTTATCAGATCCTTTCATTCTCTTAACAGTGTCTTTTACAGAGAAGTTTTTAATTTTAATAAAGTCCCACTTAATAATTTTCCTTTAATGAATGGTGCTTTTGATGTTATATCTTAAAACTCGTCATGCAATCAAAGATTACATAGATTTTCTCCTATCTTCTAGAAGTTTTGCTGTTTTGCATTTTATATTTAGGTGTATGACCCATTATTTTTATGAAAGATAAAAAGTTTGTGTCTAGATTCATTTCTTTGCATGTGGCTGTCCACTAGTTTCAGTACCATTTATTGCAAAGACTATCTTTTCTCCATTGAACTCTCTTTGTTCCTTTGTCAAACATCAGCTCACCATATTTGTGTGGAGCTATTTCTGGGCATTCTAATTAGTTTCACTGATCTATTTGTCTATTGCCAATGCTACACTCTCTTCATTACAATAATTTTATAGTTAGCAAGTCTTGAATTTGGATAGCACCAGTCTTACAACTTATTCTTCTTCAATAATATGTTTGCTCTTCTGGGTCTTTTACCTTGCATAAACCTTAGAATCAGTTTGTAAACACATTAAATAACCTGCTTGGGTTTTAACTGAGACTGCATTGACTCCACAGACCAAACTGGGGAGAATCAATTTCTCCATAATATTGTCTTCATAGCTGAACACAGAACCTCTGTTTTTTGAGTTCTCCTTTGCTTGTGCTTATCGGAATTTCACTGTTTTCTCCCTTTAGATCTTGTATGTATTTTGTTAGACTTATACCTGGGAATGAATCTCTTTCTATTTCTCTTCTTCTCTAGCCGTGAACATACTGATTATTGCTACTGTTGTTGTTCAGTCGCTTAGTCATTTTCAACTCTGTGACTCCATGAACTGCAGCATGCCAGGCTTCCCTGTCCTTCAGCATCTCCCGGAGCATGCTCAAACACATGTCCATTGAATCGGAAATGACATCATTTCGGAAATGACATCCTAATGGAAATCAGCCCAACCATCTTGTCCTCTGTCATCCCCTTCTTCTCCTGCCTTCAATCTTTCCCAGAATCAGGGTCATTTCTAATGAGTGAGTTCTTCGCATCAGGTGGCCAAAGTATGAGAGTTTCAACTTCGGCATCAGTCCTTCCAATGAACATTCAGGACTGATTTCCTTTACAATTGACTGGTTTGATCGTCTTGCAGTCCAAGGGACTATCAAGAGTCTTCTCCAACACCACAGTGCAAAAGCATCAATTCTTCGGTGCTCAGCTTCTTCACAGTCCAACTCTCACACCCATACATGACTACTGATACTGGAAAAACCATAGCTTTGACTAGCTGGACCTTTGCTGGCAAAATGTCTCTGCTTTTTAATATGCTGTCTAGGTTTGTTACAGCTTGTCTTCCAGGATCAAGCATCTTTTAATTTCATGGCTGCTCAAGAAAATAAAGTCTCTCACTGTTTCCACTGTTTCCCCTATCACTTGCCATGAAGTGATAGGGACTCGATACCAGGCTCTTCATGTTTCTGAACGATAAGTTTTAAGCCAGCTCTTTCACTCTCCTCTTTCACCTTCATCAAGAGGCTCTTTAGTTCCTCTTCATTTTCTGCCATAAGGGTGGTATCATTTGCATATCTGAGGTTATTGATATTTCTCCCAGCAATCTTGATTCTGGCTTGCACTGCATCCAACCTGGCATTTTCCATGATGTACTCTGCATCAACAAAGATCCGTCTAGTCAAAGCTATGGTTTTTCCAGTAGTCGTGTATGGATGTGAGAGTTGGACTATAAAGAAAGCTGAGTGCCAATTAATTGATGCTTCAATTTTGAACTGTGGTGTTGAAGAAGACTCTTGAGAATCCCTTGGATTGTAAGGAGATCAAACCAGTCAAAAGGAAATCAGTCCTGAATATTCATTGGAAGGACAGATGCTGAAGCTGAAACTCCAGTACTTTGGGCACCTGATGTGAAGAACTGACTCCATGGAAAAGACCCTGATGCCGGGAAAGATTGAAGGCAGGAGAAGGAGACGGCAGAGGATGAGATAGTTGGATGGCAACCAACTCGATGGACATGAGTTTGAGCAAGCTCCAGGAATTGTTGATGGACAGGGAAGCTTGGCGTGCTGCAGTCCACGGCGTCACAAAGAGTCAGAATGAGCAATTGAACTGACCTGACTTGACACTGAAGTTAAATAAATAGGGTGACAATATACAGTCTTGATATACTCCTTCCCCAATTTGGAACCAGTCTGTTGTTCCATGCCTGATTCTAACTGTTGCATCTTGATTTGCATACAGATTTCTCAGGAGCCAGGTAAGGTGGTCTGGTATTCCCATCTCTTTAAGAATTTTCCAGTTTGTTGTGATCCACCCGATCAAAGGCTTTAGCGTATATGAAGCAGATTTTTTTCTGGAATTATCTTGCTTTTTCAAATGATTTTAATTGCTAATTCAAGTTTCTAATTCAATTGCTCATTGCTGGTATATAGAAAGCAATGGACTTCATACAGTAACCTTGTATCGTATAACCTTGTTATAAAGGAATCTGGGGGTAGATTCTTCAGAATTTTCTACAGGGACATTCATGTCATTTTTGAACAAAGACAGCTGTTTATTTCTTCTTTCCTAATATGTATACATTTTCTTTTCTTGTCTGATTGAACTAGTAACATTTCAAGACTTTAAAACTCTATAAGAGTTTTAAACTACAAGTTCATTTCTAAAAATATCACAGATAAAGAGCTTGGTGGAATTCCTACCTGTGAAGTCAGCTAGCCCTGGACTTTTGTTTGTTGGGAGTGTTTAAATTATGATTCAGTTTCAGTACCTGCAACTGGTTTGCTCATATTTTCTATTTCTTCCTAGTTCAGTCTTGAGAGACTGTACCATTTTAAGAATTTATCCATTTCACGGGAGACCTGGGTTCGTTCCCTAGGTTGTGAATATCCCCTGGAAAAGGGAAAGGCTACCTACTCCAGTATTCTGGCCTAGAGAATTCCATGGACTGTATAGTCCNTTTTCTATTTCTTCCTAGTTCAGTCTTGAGAGACTGTACCATTTTAAGAATTTATCCATTTCACGGGAGACCTGGGTTCGTTCCCTAGGTTGTGAATATCCCCTGGAAAAGGGAAAGGCTACCTACTCCAGTATTCTGGCCTAGAGAATTCCATGGACTGTATAGTCCATCGGTCACAAAGAGTAGGACATGACTGAGCAACTTTCACTTCACTTTCTAGGCTATCCATTTTAGAAGTAATAGCTAGAACTGGACATGGAACAACAGACTGGTTCAAAATAGGGAAAGGAGTACTACAAGGCTTATACTGTCACCCTGCTTATTTAACTTATATGCAGAGTGCATCATGTGAAATGCCATGTTGGTAAATCACAAGCTGGAATCAAGATTGCCAGAAGGAATATCAACAACCTCAGGTATGAAGATGCATGCATGCATGCTAAGTCTCCCCAGTCTTCTCCGACTCTTTCTTTGTGACGCTTTGGACTATAGCCCACCAGGCTTCTCTGTCCATGGGATTCTCCAGGCAAGAATACTAGAATGGGTTGTTGTGCCCTCCTTCAGGTGATCTTCCCAACCCAGAGACTGAACCTGCATCTCTTATATCTATCTACATTGGCAGACAGGTTCTTTACCGCAGATGATACCACTCTAACATCAGAAAGTGAAGAGGAACTAAAGAACCCCTCAGTGAAGGTGAAAGAGAGTCAATAAGCTGGCTTAAAATTTAACTTTCAAAAAACTAAGATCATGGCATCCAGTCCCACCACACCATGGCAAACAGAATGGGGGAAAAGTGGAAGCAGTGACAGAATTTATTTTCTTGGCCTCCAAAATCACTGTGGACAGTGACTGTAGCCATGAAATTAAAAGACATTAGCTCCTTGGAAGGAAAGGTATGACAAACCTAAACAGTGTGTTAAAAAGCAGAGACATCATTTTGCCAACAAACGTCTGGTTTTCCCATAATCAAAGCTATGGTTTTTCCATAATCAAAGCTATGGTTTTTCCAGCAGTCATGTCCGGATGTGAGAGTTGGACCATAAAGAAGGCTGAGTGCTGAAGAACTGATGCTTTCAAACTGTGGTGCCGGGGAAGGCTCTTCAGAGTCCCTTGGACAGCAAGGAGACCAAACCAGTCAATCCTATAGGAAATCAACCCTGAATATTCATTGGAAGGACTGATACTGAAGCTGAAGCTCCATTATTTTGGATACCTGATGTGGCAAGCTCACTCACTGGAAAAGACCCTGATGCTGGGAAGACTGAAGGCAAAAGTAGAAGGGGGCAGCAGAGGATGAGATGGTTAGATTGTATCACCGACTCTATGGACATGAAGCTGAGCAAACCTCATTAGAGAGTGAAGGATAGGGGAGCCTGGCCTCTTGCAGTCCATGAGATCACAAAGGGTCAGATACAACTCAGTGACTGAATAACATAGTTGCTTGTAGTAGTCTCTTGGGGTCCTTTGTATTTCTGTGGTGTTGGTTGCAACTTATTTTTCATTCTAACTTTATGATTTGGCTCTTTTCCCTTTTTTCTTGATGAGTCTGGCTAAAGGTTTACCAATTTTATTTATTTTTTCAAAGAATCAGCTTTTGATGTTTGCTACTATTTTCTTCATTTCTATTTCATTTATATCTTTATGATTCCTTCCCTTCTACTAGATTTGGGTTTTGTCTATTCTTTCTCTAGTCGCTTTAGGCCTAAGTTTACGTTGTCTCCTTGAGATTTTTCTTGTAAGATGTCAAATTTATACTCATAAAGTTGTTCATAGTGATCTCTTACTATTCTTTTAATATCTGCAGAATCTGTAGAAATGAGACTTTTGTAATGTCTTCTCTTTTTTGCCTGATCAACAGTATGAGTAAAGTTTTACCAATTTCATTGCCTTCTCAAAGAACCATGTTGGTTTCACTAATTTTTATCTATTGCTTTTCTGTTTCACTGATTTCCTTCTTAATCTCTACTATATTATTTCTCCAGAAAAGTTCTCATTTCATTTGTTTTTCTTTTTCTACTTTAAGGTGAAGGCTGAGGTTACTGACTTGAGACTTTTCTTCTTTGCTAAAGTAGGTGTTCAGTGCTAAAAATTCCCCTTTAAGTATTGCTTTAACTGCATCCAAGTGATTTTAATACACTGTTTTTATTTTCATTAAGTTCAAAATACTTTCTACTTTCCATATGAATTTCTTCTCTGGCTCTTGAGTGTTTAGAAATGAAAAGTAAGGTAAGAGGGGGGAAAAAACTCAGCTGTATATTTCTACATTACTCTTTGACATTTAAACCAAGATAACAAAAGTATTTTCACTAAATAGCACTTAAACAGTAAAAAAAATCTGTAACAGGGAACAAAAAGAAAGAGGTCAAAGAAGAGTGCAAAAATATTAGACGAGTTTTAACTCATGAGGTGTGTGGGGATAGGCATGACAGTAGGTTATTCTTTTAAAATAATTTACATATACAAGTATAAACAAGGGGGTAAGAAAACATCCAATACTATGTAAACATTAAGAGTAGAATTATGATAACCAAACCAAAAGGAAACAAGACTCCTTTCAGAGCAATGTGTAAATTGTCTCGGAAATAATCTATTGTGAGAAATACATTTCCAACCTGATTGACTTAAAGGATGAAACCTGAGTATAGTCATATGCTCATTAACCCAACACTTGTGGTCACCATTAAACATGTAACAGTCTAACTTGTTTAGACTTCTACTGAGCTAAAAATAAACTTCTCCCTTTTACAAAGGCATGCATAAAAGGAAGTAATATTACCTCAATATTTTAGATGTAATCATTTCAGAAGGGCATTCACAGGCCAGCTTATAACATCTGAACCAGTGAAAAAGCAATCTACTAAATCTTAACAGTGGAGAAGGAAATGGCAACCCGCTCCAGTATTCTTGTCTGGAAAATCCCGTGGACAGAGGAGCCTGGTAAGCTACCGTTGTTGGGGTCGCTGAGTTGGACATGACTCAGTCTTAACAGAGAACCACATATAAACCATACAGGGATGAAAACAGGCAGCATTCCCATCAGCCAGAGTACAGAAACTATGTAATACAAAAGGTATTTGATAAGAGTCCTCAGAGAGGTCACACCTTAATAATGGGTCTAACTTAACCTTACAATAAAGACTGATATACACATACTCGAATGAAACTTCAAAGCAAGAACTGGAAAACACCATCTGCTTCCAAATAACTTGTTTTAGTGTCTGAACAAAGGCTAAAACTTTTTGTGATCTCAAAAACTAAAACAAATTTAGGTTCACAAGGTAGAGTGTAAATGTTATTCTACTTTTGTGAGGTTCCTTTAAAAAATATAGAACAATACTGACTCTATGTAGATTTTGATAATTTAAAGTTCATATTTTAATTCTTAGAGTAACTTAAACAATAGTGTAAAGTGATAAAGCTAAAATGCCAATAGAGGAATCAATATAACATGTTGAATATTCAACTAACTCAAAATACGGCAAGAAAGCTGCTTCAGAGACAAAACACAACTATAACAAAGAATAAACAAATAGTACAGTGGAAGACCTAAATTCCACCTTACCATTAAATAAGTCAATATAATAGACTAAGCACACATGATTAAAATACAGAGATTGTCAGACTGAACAAAAGAATACCCAACTATATGTGCAAACAAGAGATGTACCAGAAATAAAAGTAACAGACAGAATGAACATAACATATGTTATGCAAACAGTAAGTTTAAAAGAGTTGTGACCATATCAATATCAAATAAAACAGCTTTCAAGAGAAGTATTACCGATACAGAAATTTTCATAATAAGAGGAGAAAAACAGCACGCACATATAACAATATAAAGGTATATATACCAAGTAATACTGCTTCAAATGAAACCATCAAGCACCTTGATCCAACTGACAATTAAATTTATAAACATTACTCCAACAACTGTAAAATAATACATTCTTACAAATGCACAGAATATTCTCCAACATACACCACATACTGGGCTGTAATACAGGCACACCTCAGAGATACTGGGAGTTTGGTTCCAGACCACCACAATAAAACAGATTAATGCAATAAAGCAAGCCCAACAAACTTTTTAGTTTCCCAGTTCATATGAAAGTTATGTTAACACTATATTTAGCCTATTAAGTGTGCAAGAGCATTATATCTTAAAAAAACAATGTACTACACTAATTAAAGCATACTTTGTTGCAAAAAAATGTTGACCATCATCTGAGCCTCCAACAAGTCATAGTAGTAACATCAAAGATCACAGGTCACCATAACAAATATGACAATAATAAAAAGGGTTGAAATATTATGAGAATTATCAAATGTGACACAGAGAGATTAAATGAGCAAATGATGTTGGAAAAGCAGCACTGATAGACTTGCTCAATGCAGACTTACCACAAAACTTCAATTTGTTAAAAAAAATGCAGTATTTGCGAAGTGCAATAAAGCAAAGTGTAGTAAAATGAAGTATGCCCTTGTAAGTCTCATTACATTTTAAAGGGTAAAATCACATACAGCATAAAGAAATTAAATTAGAAAACAGTAACAATATACTTTTAAATAACTCACATATCAAAAAAAAAAGAAATTTTTAAAAACACAAGGATATTTCAAACCAAATGACAATGCAAATACAGAATTTCACAATTTGTGGAATGCAGCTAAATCAGAGCTTAGATAGATATCAGTGTATTTAAATGTTCATGCTAAAAATGAAGAAAGGCTTTAAAACAATGATCTCAGTTTCCACCTTAAGGTGCTAGGAAATGATTAAAAAATTAAGCCCAAAGTCAGTGGAGGGAAAGAATAAATATAAGAACATAAATCAAGAAAATAGAAAACAGACATTAAGAAAAATTAAGAATGCCAATTGTTGGCTTTCTGAACATTATTTAAATTGATAAGATCTTTCCAAGACTAGTAGGAAAATGAAAAAACACTAATTACCAACATAAGGAATAACAGGTATCACTATAGTTGTTATATAAGTCTAAAGAAAAGAAAATCCCATTTCCTATAATGGTGAAGTACTTTGATATGAACCAATCCTCCTACAGATAACAATTTAAAGTTCCAGATGTCAAGATCCTACACATACACACACACACACATATATATAACAACTATCTCAGATGTCAAGATACTATATATATATTTTTTACATATATACATATATATGTATTTGTGTGTGTGTGTATAGATAGATAGATAGATAGATAGATAGATATAAAATTGGAGAAAGAAATGGCAACCTACTCCAATATTCTTGCCTGGAGAATCCCAGGGACAGGGGAGCCTGGTGGGCTGCCATCTATGGGGTCACACAGAGTTGGACACAACTGAAGAGACTTAGCAGCAGCATATATATATAAAAATAACTATTTCAAGGCACTAGAGGTTAACCAGAAGGAAAACTGGAAGAGAATTGCCATCTGGAAAAAGCGAATGAGAATAATGGGTGAGTTTCCTGTTTTTAAGGCTTTTTCTCAAAGTGTAGGAACTTCCCTGGTGGTTCAGACGGTAAGGCATTTGCCTAAAATACGGAAGACCCGGGTTCAATCCCTGGGTCGGGAAGATCTCCTGGAGAAGGAAATGGCAACCCACTCCAGTATTCTTGCCTGGAAAATCCCATGGACGGTGGAACCAGGTAGGCTACAGTCCATAGGGTCACAAAGAGTCAGACACGACTGAGCAACTTCACTTTCACATCAGAGTGTAAGTTCCAGTAGATGCTCAGCAAAATGGCTAGATTTTGAAGAAACAGTCTTAGCTGCTGTTAAGTTAGACAACAAAATTAAGGATGACAATGGCAGCTGGAAACTGAGGAGGAATATTCTAGGAAGGAGAAAGGAAGTACACAAATTCTATGTATTAAACTATGCCTAAATCTCTGGGCTGACAACTAAACTACACATATAGTATCCAAGCAACCTAGTGAGGACTAGACAAACTGTGCAAAGAAGTCACATACTGTCCAATGTGAAAAAGAGAGTTTGGAGTCTGAATTTAGGCAAAACAAAACAAAATTAAAACTCTTTAGAGGAATACAACAGAATACAACCTGTCCACAATCTATCATTCACAATATGAAGGAGATAACCCAAAATTACATTAAAATGTGGTCAATAAAGGCAATCACTGCAGATCTAACCCTAAAATGACCCAGACATTACAGCTATCTGACATGCATTTTAAGTAGCTGTTAACAACTATTTCGTAATGAATAAACAGATGAGGAAATCTGCACAAAGGAGGAGAAAATTTAAAAATTACAAAACAGATGTATTATAATTGAAAACTTCAGTATCTAAAATGAAAATTTCATTGAATGGGCTTTAAAAAACAAATTAGAAATGTCAGAAGAATGAGTCAGTGAGCTTCAAGACATATTCAGTTCAGCTCAGTTCAGTTGCTCATTCGTGTCCGACTCTGCGATCCCATGAATCACAGCACACCAGGCCTCCCTGTCCAACACCAATTCCTGGAGTTCACTCAAACTCATGTCCATCGAGTCAGTGATGCCATCCAGCCATCTCATCCTTGTCTGTTGTTCCATGTCCAGTTCTAACTGTTGCTTCCTGACCTGCATATAGGTTTCTCAAGAGACATATTAATACCTATTAAATACAACCTACTTCAGTGGGTTGTATTCTTGCCTGGAGAATTCCATGAACAGAGGAGCCTAGTGGGCTACAGTTCATATGGTCACAAAAGTCAGACACAACTGAGTGACTAACACACACACATTCATCTAAAACACAGAAAGAAAGATTCAGTGGGCTATGAAACACTATCAGGAGATACACAAACAAGTAAACTGAAGTCCCAGGATAATAAAAGTGAGAGAAAACATTTCTGAAAAAATAATGGCTGAAAATTTCTCCAATAATTGAAAATAGAAATGTAAATATAAAAATACAAATGAGGTTCAAGAAACTCAGTGAACTCCATGTAGGAAGGCAAATCAAACCTAGACACAGCAGAGTAAAACTACTTTGAAAATAGAGAAAGGAAAAGAAAAATTAAATGCAAGTAAAAAATGAATCATAACTTACTTCTTATCAGAAACAATATAAATCAAAAGAAAATAGAATAACACCTTTAAAGAACTGAAATAAAAGAGTAATGGAATATTATGAACTATGTATGCTGAGGAATGCAACAACACAGATAAAAAGGAAACTCCTTAAAAATACAACTGATGAAAACTAAAATAAGATTAAAAAATAAAAATAGCTTTTAATATATCAAAGGAATTAAAATTTTTATTAATTTCAATAAAGACAACTTCAGGGTAGAAAGCTTCACCAGTGAATTCCATCAATGATGGAAGGAATAAATAAAATCAATCTTACATAAACTTTCTGGGGAAACAGAGGATGAAGAATATTTCCCTATCCACTGTATTAGATTTCTATAACCACAACACCAAAACTTAAAAAAGTATTTTAAAAAATTACAGAACAATATGCTCCATACAATAAAAATCCTAGGTATCTTTGTAATCTTTAAAAAGATAG
This sequence comes from Oreotragus oreotragus, assembly GCA_006410675.1. Lineage (NCBI taxonomy): Eukaryota > Metazoa > Chordata > Mammalia > Artiodactyla > Bovidae > Oreotragus > Oreotragus oreotragus. The sequence goes on from SJYX01000913.1 coordinate 126,128, forward strand.
TACATCATGATCAGCTAAGAACTGTTCCAGGAATACATTTCAAACTTACATTTGAAAAACAACCAATGAAATTCACCATATTAATTGAGGAAAAGGCAAATACTATATGATACTAACACTATATGATACAATCTAGTAAATGCAAAATAAGCCTCCAGTATAGTTTGATATCCATTCACAACAAACAGCATTTAGAAAACGAGAACTGGAAGTTACTCAGCCTGATCAGAAATCTGTGAAAAGCTCATAGCTTACACCACAGTATACACTGAATATTATGAGAGACTGAACGTTCGCACTAATACCAGGATAAAAGGAAGACTGTCTGTTGTAGTCAACACTTCCTGCTTCCATTTGTAAATCACAGACTATTTCGGTAGACCATGTCAAGAAATCAGCAAATAAACCTGTTAGTACCATTAAATCAACAGAAGAAGGTCTCAGTATACAAAATCAATAGACAAATATCAATTATGTTGTTCTTTGCTAATGGCAAACTGGGAAACAAAATTTTTTTAAAAGTCCATGTATCACAGGATCAAGAAACAAAGTACTCAGGAATACATTTGGCATAAGGCATGCAATACCTTTACACTGAGAGCTTTAAAACACTGGTGAGAAAAATAAAAGAATAAATAAATGAAGAGATGTTAACATTTTCAGAGATGGGAGACAAGATGTCAATTTTCTGCAAACTAATTTATGGATTCAAGTCTCCCCGTTATAATCCCTGCAATGTTTTGTTTTTTAAATAAAATGTTAGGCTGATTCTGAGATTTATATAGAAATGGAAAAACCTAGAATAACCAAAACAATCTCAATAAAAAACTAAATGAAGGATTTGTATTACTTTGTCTAGACATTTACTATAAAGCTATAGTACTCAATATAGTGTTGTACCAGCATAAAAATAAAAAATACATCACAGAGAGTCCAGAAATAAATATTTATCATCAGCAAAGATGACACAGCAACAATGGGTAAAGAGAAATTTGTCCATAAATGGGGTTGAACAATAGTATGGCTATATGGAAAGAAACCTACTGCAATCCCTATCTCAGAGCATATATATAATTTTAAATCAACATAATTTCTTAGCCTAAACATAAAAGCTAAAGCTGTACAACTTTTACAGGAACATGCAGCAGAATACTTCTATGAACAATAAGTAGGTAAAGACGTCTCACACAGATCCTAGATTGTATCAGTAGCAAGTATGCCTGACTCTATATGTGTTACAGGGTCCATAAAACAGAAACAGAGCTTACCTAATATATTGATATAAACTATTTTCAAAGAATGTATACTCTTACATATTTACGCATTTCACATAAAAAGTTCAGAGCTCCCTATTTAAAGTTGCTTGAAGTGAAGTGAAGTCACTCAGTGGTGTCCGACTCTTTGCAACCCCATGGACTGTAGCCTACAAGCCTCCTCCCTCCATGGGATTCTCCAGGCAACAGTACTGGAGTGGGTTGCCATTTTCCTTCTCCAGGGGATCTTCCCGACCCAGGGATCGAACCCAGGTCTCNAGTTGCTTGAAGTGAAGTGAAGTCACTCAGTGGTGTCCGACTCTTTGCAACCCCATGGACTGTAGCCTACAAGCCTCCTCCCTCCATGGGATTCTCCAGGCAACAGTACTGGAGTGGGTTGCCATTTTCCTTCTCCAGGGGATCTTCCCGACCCAGGGATCGAACCCAGGTCTCCTGCATTCCAGGTGGATGCTTTAACCTCTAAGCCACCAGGGAAGCCCCAAAGAAGTTAAAGTTGCTTACTTTTCCTTTTTGGTCCTTTCCTACAATGAAAGGACTGAGTAATTCCATGCTATCTGAAGACTTAGTTACCTAAACCAACAACTATGGCAGGAAAGGACTCATCCAGTAACTCTCACTGTTACAGCAGAACTCCATGTCCTTGAACTGTGGGTCATGCAATCATAGATCAGCACTGCTTTGAGATCTGTGTATAACAATGGTGTGTTCTTTTTATTGTTGAATAATAATTCCACCAAATGGTTTGCAAACTCATTGACTCTTTGAGATGTATTTGAGTTGTTTCCAGTTTTTGACAGTTATGAACAGTGCTGCTCTATTCATTTGAACTGTGGTGTTGGAGAAGACTCTTAAGAGTCCCTTGAACTTCAAGGAGATCAAACCAGTCAACCCTAAAGGAAACCAACCCTGAAGATCCCGCGGAAGGACTGATCCTGAAATTGAAGCCCCAATACTTTGGCCATCTGATCCGAATAGCTGACGCACTGGAAAAGACCCTGATGCTGGGAAAGACTGAAGGCAGGAGGAGAAGGGGATGACAAAGGATGAGATAGTTGATGGCATCATCAACTTGATGGACATGAGTTTGTGCAAACTCTGAGAGATGGTAAGGACAGGGAAGCCTGGCGAGCTGCAGTCCCTGGAGTTGCAAAGAGTCAGATGCAACTGAGTGACAGAACAACAACAATTCATTTACATATGAGATTTTATGCTATAAGCTTTCGTTTCTCTAGGAATGTCAAAAATAGGATCGCTGAGACATACATAAAATTATGTGTAATTTTATAAAAAACTGCCAAATGTTTTCTAAACTGGCTATACCATTTGCATCTCCCTAGTGAGCAAAAACGCTGAACATCTTTTCATGTGTCTATTTGCCACTTGCATGCTATCTTTGGTGATGCGTCTGACATGGTGTTCAAGATATGTTGCCCTCAAAAGTGGCACCCGGACATACTGAATATTTCAAGCTGAGGGAATCTGAGATACAAAACGCACAGGAACACTTTTTGACTTTCCTCTGAAGCAGGTCACCTTTTGTGAAAAGTGTCTTTCTTATAGCTAGAGGGAGAGAAAAGGCACATCCTTATCTCCAAAGTTTAGGGACCACAGAACACAATCTGAACAAAGAGGCCTTGCTTGGTTTCCCCCAGTTTGCTAAACTGGGTACAACTCTGTTCTATCACATCTTTCCAAGACTTTCCACTCTTCACCAAACCAAGAATAAAAACACTCAAGTCATTTCTGCAGGTCTTCATTTCTTTAGGAAGGCACCTACATTGTATAAAACTAATGCTAAGTAAATCCGTATGCTTTTCTCTTGTTAATCTGGCTTTAGTTACAGTGGTACCAGTTGAGAACTCAAAAAGATAGAGGAAAAAGATAATTCAGTTCAAATCTTTGCCCTTTAAAAAAGTAGGTTGTTTTCTTATTGTTAAGTTTTGATATGACTTTATATAGTCTGAATACTATATCCCCCTTTGCTGGATATGTGACTTTCAAATGTTTTTCCCAGTCTATTGTATTTTTTTTTTCATTCTCTTTATTAGTGTTTTGCACAGATAATTTTTTTAATGAAGTCTAATTAATCATGTATTGTTTTATGGATGATTTTGGTGTCATATCAAAGAACTCTTTCCCTAACTAAGGTCACTACTGCACCTCTGTCAAAAATCACTGGCCATATTGTGCGGGTCTAGGAGAAGGCAATGGCACCCCCTTCCAGTACTTTGCCTGGAAAATTCCATGGATGGAGGAGCCTGGTGGGCTGCAGTCCATGGGCTCGCTAGGAGTCGGACACGACTGAGCGACTTCACTTTCGCTTTTCACTTTCATGCATTGGAGAGGGAAATGGCAGCCCACTCCAGTGTTCTTGCCTGGAGAATCCCAGGGACGGGGGAGCCTGGTGGCTGCCATCTATGGGGTCACACAGAGTCGGACACGACTGAAGTGACTTAGCAGCAGCAGCAGTTTTATTCTGATCTATTGATCTATGGATCTGACCTTTTGCCACTAATGTACTAGATTACTCTAGCTAAACTGGGTAGTGGAAGTCTTCTTCTAAAAAACTGTTTTAGATATCCCAGCTCCTTTAGCTTTCCACATAAAATATTAGAATTCCCCTGCCTCTGTACCTACAAAGAATTTTGCTGAGATTTTGATAGCAATCTATAATTCCAGGATATTTAACATCTTCACTATGGTAAATCTTTCACTCCATTAATATGGTTGGTCAATGCATTTTTTTTAGGTTTTCTTCTGATTTCTTGTGTCAGTATTTTGTAGTTGGTAGCATATAGATCCTGCATATATTTAATAACTGTTTCATTTGTGGAGAAGATATTATAAATAATGTTATTTTTAAATTTTCAGTTTCCAATTGTTCATTGTGATAGACATTTTATATCCTGTAACATTTTAAACTCATTTAATAGTTCCAGGAGCTTTTTTTTTTTTTTTAAGTTTTCCTGAGATTTTTATGAAGATAAAGTTTAAGCTAGCACCTAATCTTCTCTTTCACAATTATGTCCAGGATATTTTGTTGTCTCATCAAAATGCCTTTCCTTATGGAACACACACTTACAGCTCTGGCACACAAAGAAAGAGACAAACTCAACTGAGCAGCCTTTGTTTCTTATATTTCCTTTTTTGTATTATATACATTTGTATTATACTCTAAAGATACTATGGCATGAAAATGAAAAGCTCAACTGACTCTACAGGATCAACTAAAAAATTTGTTATCATGAGACGACCTTCTTGCACATTTTCAGGGAAAATTTATACCACTCAGCTGGTGTAAGATGAAACTCCAGATTATAGAGAGTACCCAAAAGAGGCTGAAAACAAACCCAAATCTATATTGGAAAAACCTAACTTAAACCTCAAAGAATTCCCCAAAATAAAACTGCAAAGCAAGTAATTTATAGCTCCAAATTTAGTAACAGCAACAAACACAACGAGTTGAGATTCAGCAAAACAACAGACAGCAGATACAGACTTATAAAGGCTTCACATTTTGAAATAATTTCTCATGGAATGTGAAATAAAACATATTTAACATGCCTAATGAAAAAAAAAAGATGAAAATATAAAGGAGAGGAGAGAAAACACAGAGGAGAAATAAAGAGGAGAGAAAACAACTATACCTGAAAAGACTTGAGGCTCTAATAACACTTTAGCTGCAAAAAAACAATGACTGAAATTTAAATTTTCAATTAATGTATTTAACACAGTAACTCAGAAATAAAGAAAGAAACAGATTTCAAGAGAAATCTGAAAAAGCTAGAATGCTGCATAGAGAAACAATAAAATAATATGAAGAGAGATAAAAGGATAGGAAGGATGGAATGAAGTAATCCAAAATAAATCTACTAGGTTTCTTGAAGGCAAAGAATCAAAGAAAGGAGCAACAGCAATACCTAGAGAAGGCAAAGAATCAAAGAAAGGAGCAACAGCAATACCTAGAGAAATAATGAATTTCCGCTAGCAAATTTTTGCTAGCAAAAATTTTTTTGCTGGCAAGGAAAAGAAAATCTATAAATTTAAGATAACAAATGAATCTTAAGCAGAATAAATAGAAATTCACACCTAGAGTTATCACAAAGAAGTCACAGAAAAAAACAGATGAAGAAAGGAGAGCTGAGAATTATGCAAAAACGACAACTCTATGAGAACAAAATAGAAAAAAGACGACAGTGGAGTGATATGTTCAATGAGCTGAGAAAATGCAACTGCCAATTAGTATTTTGAGAATGATGATAAAATAAGAACATTTAAAGACAAAACTGTGAATAAACACCAGGAAATCCTAACAAAAATAAACAGTGAACAACATACTCTAAACAAAAGGTAAGTGATGTAAGGTAGAAAGTCTCAGATGGAAGAAATAATTTGTGGGATGTTATTAAGCTGTAACTCAAAGAAGCTTTTTAAAAAACCCTATAACTCAAATATGTAACAATGACAACATATAAACGGGAGAGCAATTAGTAGAATTAATGCATTTATCGGTGGAAAAAAAAGGATATTAGCTTCAAATTTTTGATGTTAAATATATATGTGAAAATCTGTAGAGGAATGAGTGAAAAATAAATATGTACTTAAAAACAGACTGTAGAACTATTTTCATGCAAAAATATTTATAAGTACACACAATTCTGCATATATAAGTAACTAATAAAATATTTTAAAATAAGGCAAAAACATCTCCTAATAGTGTGAGTTTTCTGTTGTTCAGGGGCTCAGTCATGTCTGACTTTTTGTGACCCATGGACTGCAGCATGTCAGGCTTTCCTGTCCTCCACTGTGTCCCAGAGTCTGCTCAAACTCAAGTCCATTGAATCAGTGATGCCATCCAACCATCTCATCCTCTGTCTTCCCCTTCTCCTTCTGCCTTCAATCTTTTCCAGCGTCAGAGTCTTTTCTAATGAGTCGGCTCTTCACATCAGGTGGCCAAAGTACCAGACCTTCAGTCAGCATCAGCCCTCCTAATCCTGAATATTCAGGATTGATTTCCTTTACAATTGACTGCTTTGATCTCCTTGTTGTACAAGGGATTCTCAAGAGTCTTCTCCAGCACCACAGTTTGCAAGCATCAATTCTTTGGCACTCAGCCTTCTTTATGGTCTAACTCTCACATCTGCACATGACCACTGGAAAAACCATAGCTTTGACTAGACAGACCTTTATCAGCAAAGTGATGTCTCTACTTTTTAATACACTGTCTAGGTTTGTCATAGCTTTCTGAATATTCAGGATTGATTTCCTTTACAATTGACTGCTTTGATCTCCTTGTTGTACAAGGGATTCTCAAGAGTCTTCTCCAGCACCACAGTTTGCAAGCATCAATTCTTTGGCACTCAGCCTTCTTTATGGTCTAACTCTCACATCTGCACATGACCACTGGAAAAACCATAGCTTTGACTAGACAGACCTTTATCAGCAAAGTGATGTCTCTACTTTTTAATACACTGTCTAGGTTTGTCATAGCTTTTCTTCCAAGGAGCAAGTGTCTTTTAATTTCATGACTGCAATCACCATTTGCAGTGATTTTGGAGCCCAAGAAAGTAGTCTGCCACTGTTTCCATTGTTTCCCCATCTATTTGCTGTGAAGTGATGGGACTGGATGCCACAATTTTTGTTTTTTGACTGCTGAGTTTTAAACCAGCTTTTTCACTCTCCTGTTTCATCCTTCAAGAGGTTCTTTAGTTCCTCTACACTTTCTGCCATTAGAGTGGTGTCATCTGCATATCTGACATTACTGATATTTCTCCCAGGATTCTAGATTCCAGCTTGTGCTTCATCCAGCCCAGCATTTTGCATGATATACTTTCAATATAAGTTAAATAAGCAGGGTGACAATACAGACCCTTGACATATTCCCTTCCCAATTATGAACCAGTTCATTGTTCCACGTCTGATTCTAACTGCTGCTTCCCGACCTACATACAGGTTTCTCAGAAGGCAGGTAAAATGGTCTGGTATTCCCATCTCTTTCAGAATTTTCCAGTTTGTTGTGATTCACAGAAAGGCTGTAGCATAGTCAATGATGCAGAAGTAGTTGTTTTTCTGGAATTCTCTTGCTTCTTCTATAATACAACAATTTGATATCTAGTTCGTCTCCCTTTTCTAAATCGAGCTTGTACATCTGGAAGTTCTTGGTTCACGTTATCAGTGAAGCCTAGCTTGAAGAGTTTTGACTATTACCTGGCTAGCATATGAAATGAGTGCAGTTTTGAGGTAATTTGAACATTCTTTGGCATTGCCCTTCATTGGAAATGGAATGAGAACTGACCTTTTTCAGTCCTGTGGCCACTGCTAAATTTTCCAAATTTGCTGGCATATTGAGTGCAGTTTTTGAACAGCACATCTTTAGGATCTGAAATAGCTCAGCTGGAATTCCATCACCTCCACTAGCTTTGTTCATAGCCATGCTTCCTAAGGCCCACTTGACTTCATACTCCAGGATGTCTGGCTCTAGGTGAGCGACCATAACACTTTGGTTATCCGGGTCAGACCTTTTTTTGTAATAATGTGAGTTAGGGAGGAATAATTCTTTTTAGCAGGGGAGAGACTTAGCTTGATACAGAATAAACATTGCTGTAGAATATAAAATAAACAATAACATGAATAAATAAAAAGAAAGAACATGGGTTAACTAAAGAGAAGACTTATTTTAGGATAAGATGGCTATATAACATGGAGTCAACTAATACAAAGACGAATTGACAGAGCATAAACAAAAATAAGTCAATAAAGTATTTGAAACCATGTAAAACTGACTTTTAGGCACTTAGCTGCCCATATGGCAAAGACTGCCACTGAAACATTAATCTTTGTAGTAACTCTGGAAACTAGAGGAACCTACTTATGCATTATTTTTTTTTGAGTCACGGAAAATACAATACATATATACACATATAATTACAACTGACCAGAACACCTTATTTCACTACAATACATAAACTATGTTACCTTTTAAATTTCTCATCTCAAAACCAACTGCTTCTTTAGTATTAAAAGCGTCTCTGGTAAACAGGATTCAGCAAGTGTCGGATTCAAACCCAGCTGGAATACTAATTGACTGATCTCAGGCAAATTACATAACTTCTGTGAGTTTCACTTTTCTGAGTTGTAAAAATAATATAATAGGGAGTCACTATTCTTGTCAATCTATCCATTATTCATTCTTATCACTACAGGTAATCTTGATACCTTGCTACTTTCTTTTACTTCTCAAAGTCACATCATAGAAATGATTAAATATATTAGATATTATCAGCCTGGTAGGAAAAAAGGCTAAGAATAGTTATACACAGTGTTTACAATCATAAAAATGACAAATTGCCTCCCAACTCTGTGCACAAGAAACTAAGAAATTGTTCTTAAAGTCTGTAGCACTAACAAATGCTTACAGAAAATAATAATTGATAACATGCAACCTTATTGCACTCTTTAAAAACTGTTATAACTACTCTCCCTCAAATCACTGTGGTGAACATTTACTACCAAGTAATAACTTAATATTTCAAAGTAGGATTAAAGGCTGAAAATGTACTAGCTGCTGAAAAGATATTAAGTACTAAAAATATATTTGATTGTTGGTAAAACAATGGTGAAAGTAAAGGAAAGGAAAGGAAAGTGAAGTCGCTCAGTAGTGTCTGACTCTTTGAGACCCGTGGACTGTAGCCCACCAGGCTCCTCAGTCCATGGGATTCTCCAGGCAAGAATACTGGAGTGGGTTCCCATTTTCTTCTCCAGGGGATCTTCTGGACACAGGGACTGAACCCAGGTCTCCCACATTGCAGGCAGAGGCTTTAACCTCTGAGCCACAAGGGCAGTGCTAAAGGAAAAAAATGCACCAGAAAAGAAAACAACAAAAACTTGCCAGATGTTTACAAAATCAGACTGACTAATGAGAGGCTTTAGAATAGTTGGCGCTATTTTTGGATTACCTCATAAAATTTTGGAAAATAATATTTGATGAAGCTTAGATAAATTCAAACAAATTAGAAACAAAGTATGAAAATAAAGTTTTTCAGGTTTTCTCTGGGACTCCAATGGTTGAAACTGTGCTTCCAGTGAGGGGGAAGCAGGCTCAATCTTTGGTTGGGAAAGTAGGATCCCACATACCATGTAGTGAGGCCAAAAAAAAAGAGTGAGTCTTTCAATGAGAATTTATTCTACTGAGTACAGTTCCAGATAAAGCAAAAAGGAAGCTAAATTAAGACACATGAAAACAACAGTTTAAACTTAAGAGCCTAACATGTAGTTAAATAAATCATGTGCACCCTAAATAACTTATACAAACATTTTAAATTCAGATAAAGCAAATTCATGCTTAAACGTCATTGGAAAGTAGAACTGCACCCTTTAATTTGGACTAGAAGTATAGATGGGCAGAGATGAAGTTATTTCCATTGTGTTAAAAAATGAATGTAACTGGCCAGAAGCCCAAGATAATAAACCCAAAATATATTTACTGCACTACTGAATAACAGCTACTATGACATGATTTGATTGCAAGTATGTATATACATCGGAGAAGGCAATGGCACCCCACTCCAGTACTCTTGCCTGGAAAACTCCATGGGGTTGCTAAGAGTCGGACACGATTGAGCAACTTCACTTTCACTTTTCACTTTCATGCATTGGAGAAGGAAATGGCAACCCACTCCAGTGTTCTTGCCTGAAGAATCCCAGGGACGGGGGAGCCTGGTGGGCCATATATGGGGTCGCACAGAGTTGGACACGACTGAAGTGATTTAGTAGCAGCAGCATCTATATACATATATATATTTGTAGATATATATATATATAAATACACACACACACACACCATATTATTATCAGTGTTTCTGGACTTTAAAAAAATTGAAACACAATACTATGGTAGGCATAATAATGACTCAGCAGCAGAAAGATGTCCATATTCTAATCCCCAAAACCTGTGAAAATGTTACATTAAATAGCAAAGGGGACTCTACTCAAACACAGGGAATGGCAACATTTTAGTGGTATCTTGGGAGGATCAAAAAGTCATAGTATTCAGTCAAACAGAGGGATCTTAGAAGAGAGTATGCATGTAACTCTGGACTCCTGCAGCCACTGAAGCAGAAGAATCCAGATACAGAGACGGGATCCCACAGGAAAGATATGTGGAGGAACCTCTGGTCTAAAAGAATGAATCCCCAAGACATACATAGGAAACGCACAGGTTCTTGAGACTGCCATATGAACAGAAACACTGCCAGCTTACTGAAAAGGACAGAAAGACAAAATAAAAGAAGGTTCTGGATTCCCAAAATAACACAGGCTGGAAACAGCCTGATGAAGCCACTCAGCTGAAAACATGCACTGCTGCTGCTAAGTCACTTCAGTCTGTCCGACTCTGTGTGACCCCACAGACAGGGGCCCACCAGGCTCCCCAGTCCCTGGGATTCTCCAGGCAAGAACACTGGAGTGGGTTGCCATTTCTTTCTCCAATGTGTAAAAAGTGAAATGTGAAAGTGAAGTCGCTCAGTTGTGACCCTTCGTGAAAAACATGCACTACCCTTCGTGAAAAAGGAAGGATGATCCTAAGGGCAGAGACATGAGCACATAAGGTGGAGCTTCAAATTAAAGAGGATGTTTTTGTCCCCAGCATTGAAGCCTAATGGAACTTGCCATACTGGATTTCAAAACTGCCTGGACCTGGTAATTCCATTTCCTATATTTTTGAGAGACTGTCTAATTTTCATCTTGCCCTATGATTGTCTTTTGAGAGCTGAAAACTTATTTCTTGAGTGTTACAAGTTCACAGATGGTAGGAATAGTATCTTAGGAAAAATTTATACCCAAAGCCTCTCCAATGCCTAATTTACATGATGAGATTTAGAAGAAATTTTAGACTTTGAGTTGATAGTGTACTGTGTTGAGATTTTGAGAATGTTAGGATGGGGTAAATATATATTTTGTATATGGTACAGTCATGAATATCTGGGAGCCAGAGCACTGAGGATGGTAGGTAGAATAATGGGACACTTAAATTTCTATGTTCTAATTCTAGAATCTGTGAATATGTTAAATATACTACCTGGAAAAGGTGACTCTGCAAATCTGATTACTTCAAGAATTCTGAGATGGGAAGATTATCCTGAATTATCTGGGTATGCCCAATGTAATCACAGGGGTCCTTATAAAAGGGAGGAAAAAGGGAGTCAGAGAATGAGATACAAAGACAGAAAAATAGGTTGGAATGACACAGAATCAGAAGCCAAGGAATACTAGCAGACTCTAGAAGCTGGAGAAGAAAAAACAAACAAAAAAAGGAGTATCCCCCCAAAATCCAGAAGGATCTCAGCCAAGCTGATACCTTGATTTTAGCCCACTAATAACTTGTTACAGCAGCAACAGAAAATGAATATGAATATTTTAAAGAATTCATAAAAACTAAGATTTACCTACAAGATTGTTGCTGTTGTCGTTCAGCCACTAAGTCATGTCCAACTCCTTTGTGACCCAATGGACTGTAGCCCACCAGGTTCCTCTGCCATTGGGATTTCCCAGACAAGAATGCTGAAATGGGTTGCCATTTCCTACTCCAGGGGATCTTCCCAACGCAGAGATCGAACCCACTTCTCTGGCACTGGCAGATGGGTTCTTTACCACTCTGAGCCACCAGGGAAGCCCAACTACAAGATTAAGAGAGATTTAAAGGGAAAAGAGTGTTTCAAGGTCTTAGCAGTAATCTACTACAATTCAAGAAATCAAATTCTAAAATGTATAAAGCAAAAAAAAAAAAGTATTTTTATAAGGTTTTCAAAAACTAGATTTTCCTACTCTCAGTGAAATATTTAACAGCAGTAGTAGTACTTAACACTAATGATGATGATGATAATGGTATCGTCATCACCATCGAGGAGCTTTTTCTGAGTGCTTATACTATCAGGTTGGCCAAAGAGTTCATTTGGGTTTTTTCATAATACCGTACCAAAAACCTGAATGAACTTTTTGGCCAACTCGCTATGTACCAAGCACTGTGCTAAGCCTTTATATGCATCCATTATCACATATAATCTTCTCAGGAACCATATGAAATAGAATATGTTATATATTCATGGAATGTGGATAGAGAAAATAAAGCTTAAAAATAACTTGATAAAATTCATACAGCTAAAATGGAACATGTCCTTGTGTAGAATCAAAATGTCTTGTGTTTTTTCCAACCAGTATACTACACAGGTTCATATAATTTCTTTCTTTGGGTCTGTGTCTTTTGACTCGATGTTTTAGAAAGCAGATGGCTTGCTCTACAATAAAGTAAAGCAATTTTAAAAAGCAGGTGAAATGTTCTACTTGTACTTTCCTGTACAAAGTTACACCGAGGTAATACAGAGTTAGAAAAACAAAAATTCTGGTTGACAAGGTCTTTTTTGGTTTAAACATCATTAACAGTTTTAACAAAAAGTCCAAGTCTTCTCTCCTACCTCGGTAATTTAAGAATTTGAAAGAAAAATGTCATATCTGCTTGATGGCTTAAAAGAATTTGTGGCCACAATACTAATTTCTAATTACGGTATTAGCATAGAAAAGGTAGGATAACAAACTAAAAATGCTATGATCTTAGGAATTAAGTTACAGATTGATTCTAATAGTTTTTATATAAACTTAACTCAAGCATCAGTTCACTATAATAGAAGGTGTCTTTCAAATACAAGAGTAAAAAGCCAGGAAGCTTCTGGAGAGTGCCGGGAGAGGTGCAAACACCAGGCTGGTTTTCCCTCGGGATTTCTGCAAACACTGGAGATGTACAAGGCAAGAGGGCAAAGGGTCATCTATGGTTTGTAAGTCAGGAAAGCCATTATTAGGAATGGAGAAGCCATGAGAGAGAACTTCCAGGGAGCTGATAAAGGATGACACATTGACACTGGGCAGACAGTGGTGAGTTAGTTCCAAAGACTTCATTCTCCTGAACACATTTCCTAAAACAGTAACAGAAATGCAAGAGGGTAAGCGAAAGCACTCGAGGCACCCCCCTTTGTTAATGCCCAGGTTTTACAACGGCAAACCATCTTTCATGTCTTCCTCATTCTGTTTGACCAAAGTAACACAATTACACCCAAAGTAGACAGGAAGGCAAGTATATGTAACTGCCACGACACATGGAAAGTGGATATAGGAAGGGGAAAAGAACTGGGGTCAAATCTACCAAACAGACACACTCTGGTTCAATTCTGCCACTACCAAGAAAGCCTAGATGGGTAATAAAGCCTACTCCAATTTGGCCTTGAAAACAGGGATTCTTTTGCAAACTTGTCCTAATAATAAATTTAATTTCACAGTGCTCTGTATTACAAGAAGGAATGAGCTGCTCAATTTACCTGTAATATACTATTAAGAATTGGGAATGCTTATTTTTACATATAATAATTTACATACATACTGGATTCACACTGCTGCAAATTCTATCTTGTAATCTCATGTAAATGAATTTTCACCTGACAAACAGACTGCCAAGTTACCGTGCAAAACTAGGGTCAGTACTAGCTATAATAAATCTTTATGGGTTCCAGATTGTCAAATTGTCTGCACGTTGATAAAATAAATGAAAATAAATCACCTTTGTGTCTTAAGAATAACAGTCTCCCTCAAGTAAACAGCTTAACTCAAGGGATGACAAACTGAACAATTCCTGAACAGGAGTAAACAGCTATGTTTTCCCTTTTCAAGTATATCCCAAAAAGGAGAAAAGAAACTTGCTACTTTTATTCCAAGTTAGTTTAAAAAATATAATTTAAGAAGGTGGTTCAGTTAATTCCCAAATTACCATATTACTCCAACTTTATACATATCAATTTGAAAACACAGATGAGATGGACAAATTTCTAGAAAGACACAGACTACCAAAGGTACTCAAGAAGAAGCAAAAAAATTGAATGACTCTATATTGATTAAACTTGGATTTAACTTGCAATATAAAAAAGTCATCAGAAAGGAAAAGCAAATAAAAACTACTCTAGGCTCATCTGGCTTCATTAGTGAATTCTAATACAAAGTGAAGGAAAAAAACTTCATTCGATATACTCTTAAAATTCATTCTATTTTGAGGAGAAAAGACTCCCATTTCCTTCTTTAAGGCTAGTTATTACTCTGATACAAAATAAATATAAATACATTACAAGAAACTATAGACTAACATCTCTCATTAAGCAAAAATCCTGAACAAAATATTAACCAATAAAACCAAGCAATATGTAAAAGTATAATAAATCACACTACGTGGGGTTCAGTCCAAGAACGCAAAAGTGGTTCAACATTTAAAAATCAGTAAGTGGGGATCCCGGTAGCTCATTCCTTTCCAGGGAAAGGAATCTGCCTGTAATGCAGAAGATGGGGATTCCATCCCTGGGTGGGGAAGATCCCCTGGAAGAGGAAATGGTAACTCATTCCAGTGCTCCTGCGGAAATCCCATGGATGGAGGAGCTTGGCGGGCTATGGTTCATGTGGTGGCAAGATAGTCAGACACAAATGAGAGACTAAACAACAACGTAACTCACCACACTAACAGGACAAATATGCAAAACTACACGATCCTATCAACTGACACACAGAAAACTTTTGACAAAATTCAAAATCCATTTGTGATAAGGACCAGCAAAGTAGGAATAAAAGAAAATTTCTTTAACCTAATTAAAGGGTACCCACGGTAAAGTGTCTGTCTACAATGCAGGAGACCAGGGTTCAATCCCTGGGTTGGGAAGATCCCCTGGAGAAGGAAATGGCAATCCACTCCAGTACTACTGCTTGGAAAATCCCATGGACGGAGGAGCCTGGTAGGCTACAGTCCACGCGGCCACAAAGAGTCGGACATGACTGAGTGACTTCACTTTCACTTTCATGTATAACCTACAGTTAAAATCATAATTCTTGGTGAGAAACTCAATGCTTTCCCATTAAGACTGGAACAAGGGAATAATGTCCTTTAGCACCATTTTTATTAAACATCATATTAGAAGTTCTACTTAGTGCTAGAAAGCAAGGGGAAAAGCATATAGATTAGAAAGGAAAAAATAAAACTGTCTTTATTTTCAGACAACACAATCACCTAAGAAAAAAAATTCCAAAGAATCTACAAAAAACTTCACAAAATTGGTAAGTAAGTTTAGCAGTCACAGGACACAGAGACAACAGACATATTAAAGTCAACTGAATTCCTTTATATTGGCAACTAAAAATTAAAATCTGAAAAATTTAGATAACATCAATTAATATTTTTAAATTACTTGGGTAAAATGTAACAAAATATGTGTAAGATTGATAGATGAAAAACTACAAATTTACAGAAGAAATATAAAAGATCTAAATGAATTGAGAGATGTACCATGTTCATGAATTGGATGATTCAATAATATTAAGATGCAGATTCTCTCTAGCCTGATACATTCATTCAATACAACCCAAATTAAAATCCCAGTATACATTTTAAAAAATATCAACAAGGTGATTCTAAATTGATATTGATAAAAAAAAAAAGTAACTAGAAGAGCCAAAATAATTCTGAAAATGAAAAACAAAGTTGTCCTTATAGGATTTCAATATTTACTATAAAGCTGCAGTGATCTAGACCGTCTGAATTGGTGAAAAAACAGATACACAAACTAAAAGAACAGAAAGAGCCTAGAAACAGACTGACACAAATATAGTTGACTAATTTTTTACAAAGGGGCAAAGGAAACACACTAGTAAAAAGACAGCCTTCCTAACAAATGGTGCTGAAACAAGTAAATAAAAAACTGAACTAGGACAGAGACTTTACACCCTACAAAAGTTAACTCAAAACTGATTATAGCTCTAACTGCCAAATACAAAGTAATAAAACTTTTTAAGGAACACAGAGGAGAAAATATGAATAACCTTGGACTTGGTGATGAGTTTTTAGATATAAAATTAGGAGCATGAATTATGCAAGAAAAAAACTGATAAAAGTGAAATTCACCAAAATTAAAAAAATTTTGCTCTGCTAAAGACACAGCAAGCAAATGAGAAGACAAGACAAAGACTGAGAAAAAAATATTAGCAAATCACATGCCTCATAAAGGACTCGTATCCAGACATACACAAACTTCTTAAAACTCAACAATAAAAAAGAAATCCAATTTAAAAATAGGCAACAGATATTACCAGACACCTCACGAAAGAACATAGACAGGTGGCAAATTAACATATGAAGACATGATTAAAATCAAACGGCATTAAGGAAAGGCAAATTAAAAACCACAGTGAGCTATAACTACCTATCTTTTAGAATGGCTAAACGCCAAAACAGTGAAAATAAAAACAGCTGGTGAGAATGCAGAGCAAGAGTAACTCTAATTCATTGTTGGTGGGAATTTAAAATGTTGCAGCCACTTAAGGGAGAGAATTTGGCAGTATCTTACAAACCTAGTTTTACCATTCAATCCAACAAACATTCTCCCAGGTGTTTATCTAATTGATTTGAAAACTTATGTCCACATAAAACTTGAACGTGAATGTTTATGACAGCTTTACTCATATCACCCCAAAATGGAAGCAATCAAGATACTCTTTAATATATGAGTAGATTAACAAACCGTGGTACTGCCATACGATTAAGTACCATTAAGTGATAAAAAGCTATGGAGTATTAAGTGAAGTAAAAGTGTCAGTCACTCATTGGTGTCCAACTCTTTGTGACCCCCATGGACTGTAGCCCACCAGGCTCCTTTGTCCTTCACTATCTCCTGGAATTTGCTCAAATTCATGTCCATTGAGTTGGTGATACTATCTAAACATCTTATCCTCTTCTGCTCCTTTCTCCTTTTGCCTTCAGGCAAACAATAAATGTCAATGGAAGTTTATCAAGCAGGAGGAAGTGGCAGGGAATACACTACCACTGGTAGTGATAACTACACAGGTAAAGGTATGTTTTCTTATTATTTAAACCTTCTTAAAGATAATTGATTGTCTAACAAAAAGAGTAAGGTATGAGGATAAAATTAAAATGTATCTTGACAGTTGCACAACGTTCAGGGAGTAAGAAATGGTATTACACTATTGTAAGGTAGTTAAAATGGTAGACTCCATCATTGGAAAGTTGACTGCTACACAATTGCACTCATCTCACACACTAATAAAGTAATGCTCAAAATTCTCCAAGCCAGACTTCAGCAATACGCGAACTGTGAACTCCCTGATGTTCAAGCTGGTTTTAGAAAAGGCAGAGGAACCAGAGATCAAATTGCCAACATCTGATGGATCATGGAAAAAGCAAGAGAGTTCCAGAAAAACATCTATTTCTGCTTTATTGACTATGCCAAAGCCTTTGACTGTGTGGATCACAAGAAACTGTGGAAAATTCTGAAAGAGACCAGACCACGTAATCTGCCTCTTGAGAAATCTGTATGCAGGTCAGGAAGCAACAGTTAGAACTAGACATGGAACAACAGACTGGTTCCAAATAGGAAAAGGAGTACGTCAAGGCTGTATATTGTCACCCTGCTTATTTAACTTATATGCAGAGTATATCATGAGAAACGCTGGACTGGAAGAAACACAAGCTGGTATCAAGATTGCCGGGAGAAATATCAATAACCTCAGGTATGCAGATGACACCACCCTTATGGCAGAAAGTGAAGAGGAGCTAAAAAGCCTCTTGATGAAAGTGAAGGAGGAGAGCGAAAAAGTTGGCTTAAAGCTCAACATTCAGAAAACGAAGATCATGGCATCCGGTCCCATCACTTCATGGGAAATAGATGGGGAAACAGTGGAAACAGTGTCAGACTTTATCTTTGGGGGCTCCAAAATCACTGCAGATGGTGACTGCAGCCATGAAATTAAAAGACGCTTACTCCTTGGAAGAAAAGTTATGACCA